>JAVFBZ010131651.1:0-23917 GCA_032466195.1 Katharina tunicata | reverse complement strand
TATATATATATATATATATATATATATATATATATATATATCATTTATAATAAACCATAACTCATATATGTTGTAAAGGAAAACGAATTATGAAAATATCAGAATTTCAAAGTAGCCACTGAACGTGTATGTTCTCTCTTAAGCATGTTATATTCATAGTGAATATTTTTCAGAATATTTTGTGCCACTCCATTGTACAAATTATTTTCACGTGTATCTCTTTTGCAATTTGGCGGGATGATTAAAGCTACAAATTATAAAAAAAGGTGTCAGTTTTTAGCGAAATGTATTTTTAGTTCGAACAGATACACTACATGGTTCATAAAATCCAAGATTCTACAATAAGTGAACCGTGGCCGTTTGCATTCATTCTGCTGCTGTATTGTATTCTTGTCCAAAGTTTCGAAATCCGAATTACTACAAGAGCGTGACGACTTTATGCACCATTTCACACACAGTCTACAAGGTTTTTAAGCTCGATACACACCCATTAATATATACAAGTTCCGTGACCATGACACTAAGTTTTATTGATGTCATCGTGTATCATATTTGACAAATAAAATTCTCAACAGACGATTTATCTCCTTTTTAGCCACTGACAAAAACTCCATTATGTTGGTAGTTTTTTTAGATAATCTGTTAAATGTTGTTAGGTATAGCAGGGAAGCTATCCGGTGGCTGTAGAGACCGCGGGGTTCTTTTTACGAGGTTTCTTCCCGGTTTTCCACCATACACCTCCAATGCAAAGTCGTCATATAATTGAAATACCCAGGCCATATGTACGATGTTAAACAACAATCTAGGGGAAACAAATTAATAATTGAACTTCCAGATACGAGTAACACATTTATCTCCCTGTATAGCCAATGGCGAAGCCCATTATGTTGGTATTTTTTTTTACGAAAATCTGTTAAATGTATTTAGGTATAGCAGGGAAGTTTTTGCCGGTTTTTACTTTTATATATTGTTTTTTTCCGATATGTTTTACATTGTTGATATATTTACTCAATTACTTTTTGACTTTCAGAGAAATGGACAATTTCCTAATGCTACTGACAGTTTCTGTCTTTGGAATCGTAAGTTGTGTCCCAGCAATTTTTCTTAGAATTCGATTTTTACTCATTATTTCTTTGATAATACAAACGTAATCGTAATCTTGAATATAATGGCATACAAAAATGGTTTGGTTAAAAATACACAAGATCGTCATTTACATCAATGTAAGTTGTGCAGCAGAATGTGAAAATGATACAAGACCTGGGCGTCTCGACCAATCGCATCACTGGAAGCCGCATTGGTCACGCTATACAACATAATACAATTGCCATCGTGAAGTTCAACAAATTGCAGTGACAACCCCAAAAAACGATGACCACGACTAGTGAAGTGAGGTTAAGTTAACCTTCTTATACAGTCAATAATAATTGGTTACACCACAAATCATGGAACGTCTGTGGTTGGTGGAAACTCCCATTCCCCTGGTGCTCTCAGAACTACGGAACAAACGGAACCGCCTTTGTACTGGTTTCCAGCTCTCTTTTTTGTACCGTGACTCGAAGTCGATCTCAGATTTATCTCGTAATTTATTGTTGTCAGCTTCGACTGTGGGTTCCTTAACACATTGGTTTGGCATGCCGGTATAAATTAACAGATTCACAAGCAATGCAATGACATAGTATAGGACATTGCTTTTTAATCTGTCTTGGTGGTAACTTATTACATTGTGGATATCAGTGCATTTCTATTGGTGTCACGAAAGACTAACGAACCCGGTTTAGGACATTGCTTTCTAATCTGTCTTGATGGTAACTTATTGCATTGTGGATATCAGTGCATTTCTATTGGTTTCACGAAAGACTAACGAACCCGGTTTGGATATTTTCCTTATATACATAGAATAAACCGAGCGTGAATTAAGCTTTCCGGATTATGGGTTGTAATGTTTATACATTTTGTTGCATTGCTATATTTTACAGGTGTTGTCTGTAACCGGTGTCCAGCAAACTTTCCATTCCTCTTTAACACAAAAAGGTAATAAAAATGAGACCGAAGAAAATTAAAGCATAATTGTGCGTCTTTTTACGCTAGCATTTCCATACAATAGTCAGCAATAGGACGTGTCTGGCAGCCAACTGTTTTCAAGATAAGTCTAGCCTTGTCATTTGAACGCAGTTAGTTAAACCCAAACTGAATAAACGTTTGTTAACGTAGATGTTGCTTATACGGAGATCTATAAGTCTGCTTAGTTTGTCCATCTGAAAAGTACTTGGCAACATTTACCAGGATATTAATGCAATAATCATGCTTCGGTAGTATTGATTGGAGACAAGACTTTTAAAGAATTATATTTAGAAAGGAAATTGCATAATGCGCATGTGTTTTGAGCTCTGAACTTTGACAGAAGCTCGGATGTCACAGTTTGCAAAACTTTCTACACCTACCCGCTAGAACGTACCCCAGACATCTGGCGGAAAGAACGGTTGAAACGTATAAGCTGACTTAACTATTGGCTTCTTTTTGAGGTATAAATGTATTTGGTTTTTAATTTGTAGCCTCCGTAGGATGTTCTGGTGGAGAAAATATCACTCTCACATTTTTCTTGGACAAGGGGACGGATGCCATTGGTGCCATCTACCTTGTCAATCCCAATGATACCTCATATAATACACAGGCCACGTTCAGTCTGTTAACGGGTGATGTAACAGGCTCGGGAAGCAATCCAGATCCTTACAAATTCAGTGTCATGACCGAGATGAATGGCCAAGGAGAACTAGGTCTCTCTCCAAGCAGTATAAACACAACATCAGAAATTGTCCGGGTAATCTGTTTGAAATTTATGCATCGGAGGCCCCAATATCAACCAAGGGAATCTATTGGTCGAGATTGTGGAATTTTTATTACAACGCATTTAAAAAGCGAATCAATGCCTTGTTTGCGAAGAAAGAAGACCCGTGTATTTATGATAAGATTTGTGTTTAACTTTGTACGCTTCCTCTTGGTATTTCATTCATATGACGGAAACCTGAGCGAAAAAAAAAGTTCGTAAAAAATATTCAGCTTGTACGCAACCACCAGGAAACGTGCCTTAGCAACAGAACTTGTGTAGATGTTTAAACATGTTTTTAAGTTGATAAAAACTGTATCATGGTTTAAGACAGTTATCAGCTGCCATATAGTCTTCAGACGAATCAACACAAGTTGTGCAATGGAAGAATTGTGTTTACTAAAGATTTGCTAGATTTTATAACGCCGAAATGTTCTGCTGATAGAATGCTTTCATGATCAAAGGACGTAATGAAATTACCTATAAGTCTACTCGAAAATCTAAAACTCTCGTTTATAAGATTTACTGTATAAAGACGTGAGTCTAAATAGATATACAGTACCTGCATTTATAAACAAAATTATGTCTGGGGTTTGTTACTGTATACAGGAGTCTTATAATCTAGAGCGTAATATAGAGGATTAATGGAAAATATACCATTTTACGGAGCGGTATCCGGAGTTTGTTGAAAAATATCCTACTGTCTTTGTTACACCTTCTCCTACACCCAGCAGAAATGAAACGATTCAGTAAATATTATTTGATATGTCTGTTTTACTTGTTTTACTTGTTTGCAGGCTGAATCTTTAACCGTTCACGTGATTATCAAATCGAACAACTCCTTCACAGCTTCTCCATTTATGGAGAGTGTGATATTTCCTGATGACGTCATGTATGTCGCGTCCTGTCAAGCGAAGGACCTCATGGGTACAATTGTCTCCACCGGACAGATAAACGCCACTGGGTAAGATTCGTTCATTTATTTGGTTCTTTTTTTTAGACTAAGACTACGGATTCAACACCTCGAAAGCAGACGATCAACAAGAGAAATCCAATACTTCACACAAACACGAATCAAGGTTCGTGGTTTCGCGGGAAGCTACGACTTTCCCATAAAGAACAATACAATCCAACAACCTATAAAGATAACAAACGTGAATGTGAGTACACAGTTTAACGCATACTAAAATAGGCTCGTACTTTTCTCCAGATTGAGAAGCACTAATGCAATGACAGGCAATCCTTGTTGTTGTTGTAGTAATGTTTCCGCAAAAAATGAATGAAGAATGAATCATCTTAATTTTAATAGCAAATTATTTAAAATTAAACAGAGAAAAAACGTGTTATAGAGCCGATTCAATTTGAAAGTCGTAAAAGGAAAAAAAAAATAGATAAAATCGTAAAGCAAATCCATCAAAACACATGTTAAAGGTAGGCCAATAAAAGGAAAATGCCAAAAATCGACTGAAACGAATAAAACCGGGTTTTCTATGTTTTTCTAGTATTGCCCAAAGTATAAGCTTTCAGAAAATATAAATCTCGAAAATGTGCGTTTTACTGTATTTAAAATAATAATAAAGTTTGTAAAATCTACAATGCGAACCGCATGACGATGTCTAATGTATGCACGAAGGTGAATGAACCCTGCCTTATACAGAGGCGGTTTCGTGACTCGGTTAACTCCGTGAATACATTATCACACGACTGAGAACACAGATGGCTGGGTAAACGACTGGTTGTGTAAATGCAAACTAAATAAGCCTTGTATACTAGTTTAGGGCATATCCGGTTTTAACAGAGAACAACCTAAGGCATGAATTACTTTGTTATATCTACCAGTGTCTTTAAGATCTGACAAAGGGGCTCTGTGCCCACGATCGCTCGATCATGTGAGAAAATATGTACCTGTACAAATGAAGTACTGCCGTATATTTTTGCCTTGTAAAGTATTAAAACCTTAGCATATACACAATATTGACACAGGTACTGATCGGGTAACCATAAATAACAACCAGAATATGTCTATAATGCTTTGAACAAAGTAATTAACCAGCTCACCTCGCTCGACGCCATGCTGTTAACAACATGTCTAGTGCCACAGCTGATCGGAGGTCACGTGACTAATGGCCCGCCTCACTTACCTAATATAGGTCAGTGGCTGGCCTTGGCGTTGAATATTGACGAGGAAGACGGCCGCGAAAAGGCATTTGTGCATATAAAAAAAACTCGTCAAAATACCGCATTATTTTTAATCAATTCTATGAATAGAAAAGTGTTTGCATTTCACGAAAGTATGATATAGCCTCATACCAAAATTTGGTATAGTACCTTTAACTTACTCGCTACAAAATACAAGGAGGGATAACTCTTTCTAGGTGAACAACGTCTCTGATGTCTACGTAATAAATCCATCTTGTAAGCAAAGAAATGAACTGGGAGGCCGTAACTGAACTCACCAAGCCTAAATCTCACACTTTTTCATGTTCCTATAGTATGAAGAAGTGGAAGTAATAAGTTATGTGTGTGTATCTGGCCGTCTATGAGTGATAATATGCCTCCAACGCTAACCCTGGATAACCCTGAATAAATATGCATCAATATGATACATTTTGTTCGCCAGGAAGCCTTTTTAAACACATAAGCAATTATGGAGCAACCGTGTGAATTTCGTATGTCTTTAGATGTACAGAGCTTAGTTCAGGAGTAAATTATGTCCTACATGTGAAACAAATGGAAACTGTGCAATCTGTCTAAATTGACAGTTTTACATAGGCTGTGAAAAAGTTCCGGCCAAAATGGCGATCATGGCATCACGTCCGACATGATGTGCGCTGTACATTCGAGGACTTCCAAGTAGAAGAATACCAGTACTAATGTAATGACAAGCCATTCATGTTGTTGTAGTACGGCTTAAAGCAAAAAAGTGCGCTGTCGAATGAATCGTCTAGTTTTTACTACCAATTTATTTAAAATTAAACAGACAATTTGAAGCCTGTAAAAAGCAGAAAAAAGTAGATAAAATCATGAAACAGTACCATCTTATCAGTTATAAACCTACTAGCTATACACACCACAGAGAAATAACTCTTGTCTATATATAGTTGAACAACAAGACGGTCTGCCAATACATTAGATTCAAAAACTCGATGAAAGGAAGAATAAGTTGATTCTATATTTTAGAATGAGTCAATACCTGGGCGTCAAGGACTCGATGGTAGGGAGAATGGTCTAATTCTCTATTTTAGAATGATATATCACTTTCCCAACAATCCCACTTTGGATATTGTTAGCTTATAGTCCTTGCTTTATGTACACAATTTGCTTATAAGAGGGGTACGTTAAACGTGATATATTAAAATCTACCTACAAGTATATCAAAGTTTCCGTTCAGATGTCTTCACAAGAACCTACGGGTCTACATTTGAGTCTTGTTTGGGAACTTGATTATCACTGGACTGATTAACGCGACCAAACTGTTATTATTTAAGGTACACCAAGCTTATTTTTCTTTACACGTTTTGCAGCATCATAGAAGAAACAAGAACGCCTTTACAAGCTAGAGCTTTTTTTTATATTTTGGGCCCGAATTTTGACGTAATCAACAGCGCAGCCATTGGAGAAACCATCACCCTATTTATTGAGCCATCATCACGAAGTAAGTGTGATAACGTGTAACGATGATTAACAATCCATAGAAAAATAGAAAGACACATCTTGTCTTTATGAGTTTTGCTATAGTCCTGTGATACACCCGTGTTGTTGTTGTACTTGCATTTGCGTTTGGTGCGGTTTTCTTCACAATTGAGCTGCCACGCGAACATACTGTATGTTGGAAATAACATTTAGTTGGCATTTGACTACAACCAAATACCAAACAGGTACCAACACTTTGAATTCTCTGAAATATTTTATGTATAAAAAATCCCTACCTCGCACATCGGTTACATTTAAAATGTAGTTGTATTTGTCAACGAAAGTAATAAGATGGTTGTCAAATTCGAAAATCTCCATCAATAACTCGAATTTTATTTGAAGTTAAAGCCGTAAAGCGAGTTTTTTACACTTACGGTTACTTCTAAAATAATATTTTGATAAAAACTACACAAAGAATTTGAGAAAATGGATAATAAGTATTGAATAAGACGGTGAGTTCCAAAAAATGTCATTGTCTTAGCATGGCACACTTCGGTAGCTAAATCCTGCACGTTCAATTACATCAGGATACTGCTCGCTAATAATTGTTGAGCGGAAGGTTTTTCCATTTAACCAAAGAAATGTGCCATTAAAAATCATTGTAAGAATATTCTTTTCTTTTGGACATGCTCTAATGGAATGAACTGCAATTGTTATATTAAAAATATAAAGCAAACTGGCATATCAACATTTCAACTTAATCAAACGAACCGCCCATTGTTTTATTAGAATGCCTGTAATGTAAGAATTACTATATGTTTCCAGGAGCCGTGTACGTCTATGCCCACAGTTGCTTTGTGTGTGTTAATGATGACTGCGCTAGTGCATTGTCTGTTGAACTGATCGACTCACAAGGGTAAGTAGTTCAAGCAATAGCATATCCCGAGCTGATTGATTCTCTCACCTACGATTGAATAGCAATACTGGTTGCCGACATTACCACAAATAGTTCGCCAACTATTATCATTTCAATGCGGAAAACATACAAGATATCGTGATTTAAGGTCAAACCATCCAGTTAAGCTATGGCTAACCGCGTGTCTCGATTAACCGCACCTGCATCCTGTCATGTCATAATAGAGAATACAGCTAGCCAAATGTATTTGATTAAGTTATGTGATGTCAAGTAATGTGATAATGACAATGCCATTGTCACACGAGAAACCCAGCCTTGGCGAAGGCAATAAACAAGCTGATTGTCACATAACATTCATGATAAAAGTGAACACACATAGTCCAAATATGAAAATGTTTTAGGTGCTCACTTGAAATGTACATATCTTAACCATATTTCATTTGGTTTCCACAACAATGTAGTTATGCCTCGCGATCGTCGCATGTGTTGTGCGCATTACAGACTGTCTGTCCTGTCAAAACGTCTATGATGGGGCGTTCCGATCGTTTTTTTTTTTTAAATTGAGGCGAGTATACAGATTCCATAAACGAACTATAGTGCCTGGTACACGTGGGAATGGCGTACAATAACTGACTGCAAGCTTCAGAGAGGCAATGGCGATGTTGGCATCGACAGGAGCCATAGTTTACCCGTTTCCAATAAGCCAACAAACATATAAATAGATGAAATATTTTTGTGTCGTTTAGAAAGTGACCGTTAACAGTATTTTCGTATTTTGGGATAACACTTTCTGATACTGAACAGATTCTAGTTCAGAAAATTGTGCAGGCTGAAACCCTAGCTGGAATCGAACCCACGGCCGTCAGAGTCAGGCACCGAGTCGCCAACAGTAAATGCCGGCCACCTTAACAACTCAGCCATCCGACCTTCTACAAAAAATAGAAGGCTAGCTTGCTGGAGTCGAGATGGCGGACATTCACTACTTCTCTGATAGGTAGTTTACACAGCTTCTAAAGCTGATTACAATGCAATATTTTTTGTGTGTTTTAAAAAGTAACCGTTAACAGTATATTCGTATTTTGGGATAGCCCTTTCTGTTACTGAACAGATTCTAGTTCAGAAAATTTTGCAGACTGAGACCACCTTTCGAATGCACCGATGAAAAAATTACAAAAGTCCAACGCTGCATACCTTAAAGTCTGGTGGGGTTGAGTGTTGTCAAATACCCTATACGTTAATTTACCACAATTAGGTTAAATCCTATTATATCTCGCAATCCTACTATTTCAGCATCTCGGAATATCCTGCTACACTTAATTGTGTCTAGAAATTGGAACATTCTTGTATCTGTGGGCCCTATATTCTCGTATCTCAGAAACCCTGTGTTCTAGTATCTCAGAAAACCATTCTTGGATCTCCAATGTTCGTGTATCTCGAAATGCTATCACTCTCGTTTCCGAGAATCGTAGTATTATTTTCTCTGGAAATCCTAGTATTATTGTAGTATCCCAGGCCCCAGAACACCATTTCTGGTAATCCGGATTACAATATTCATGTATCTCGAAATCCTAGTATTATCGTGTCCGAGAATCCTAGTTTAACTTTCTCTGGAAATCTTAGTATTAGTTTATCTGGAAATCCTAGTATTTTGTATCTCAGAATCCTAGTATTCTTGTATTATGGAATCCTAGTTACCTAGTAGTATCTCGAAAGATATAGTATTATAGTATTCTTGTGCCTGGGAATCCTAAAATTGTTTTCTTTGATAATCTTGAGTATTTCTTGTATCTTCCTTTAGTTGTGTGTATTTGCATCTAGCTTTTGATGATTTCAGGTGCTCAACTGGCTACGTACCATCCATGATGCCAACTGGAGACGTCATACTCACTGAATTTAAAATGTTCAAACTCATTGGTGCAGATATGATGTTCTTCCGCTGTCGAGTTGGCTTTTGTGAAAGCCACACGGACCCGAAATGCTTAGATGTGAGTCTACACCATACGAACTTGAACTCGAATCACGCAAGCTTATATTGACTTTCAGTCTAAAATGACATCATGTGCTGAAAAAATTAAACAAACACAAATTTCAAACTCAAACATCACCTACGAAGGCAAATTTAATATTAAAAAAGTCCACACATTTACTTTTACGGAATCTTCATACGAAAAGCTTACGACCAATAAATCATGCACAACTAACGTAAACGAATAACAGGCCTATAGACATGTTTCAAAGCATTGCGCAGGCGCAATTTGAAAACTGTTCCAACATTGTGCACCGATCATTGCACCAAAGTAGCCTATGCCAACCAAGTTTTTCAAAACTTTTAGAGAAGAATTAAAAAAAACATAATATAAGAAGATACATTTCATCAAAGACGCTTCTATTTTTATCTGGTTCGAGAAAGGATGTGCGTTGTATGCTATTTTTCCAATTTTTGTTAAACTTTTATTAAAATTTGTCCCAGGAACTGTTTTTCTACATATATTCGCTACTCATCTTTGTCTTTTTCTTCTCCTTCGAGTTCTACAAGGGGGAGCCTAGTCATAAAATACTAAGGCTTTACCAATTTCATCAGATCGGCACCAAACTTCGCACGACTATTATTGGAAAATTTGTCACGTAGTCCGAGTTTTGATACTACGTCATGATGGCGCGTCACTAATAGTCACGTATTGACAGTGCTCCGTCCCTGGTCAATTCTGACTTGTTGTGCTTTCACTTACGACAACCACTCTGTCTTCTTCGATTTGTGTGCACATAACATTGTTCCACGGTATCACATGCATGGTTCAAGTGAATCCTTTGGTGCTAATTTTCTCATGGAGTTTAAATATCATCATTTCAAACGTCTATATTTCTTACTTCTTTTTTGTTTAAATACTAGGTAAGCGCATGTATCAATGTCAGTGATATAGAGCAAAAATAAACTTTATATCAAATTACTTCCTTACGCATATGTTTACTAATTGATTCGATATTGATGTATATCTTTCCAATTCGTGTTATTTAATTTAGCTATAATAATAGCTCCCTTACTAATTGTTGGTTTTATATTTATTGCATTGTTGAATTGATGATGTTGTCACTAATTAAGCCATGTTAACGCTCGAATATTGCATGCACTACTTGCTTTAATTAAAACTACATGCATTTAACATGTATGTGTGTAACCTATATATTTTTTCCTTTCTAGTTCTGCGCGTTCAACACTGGACAGACGTCGATTGCCGAAAGGCAAAGACGTGATGTGCCTGCAAATAAAGACGAGGTGGTGGTGTCAACGTATCTACGTGTCACAGGTGGATCCGTCGATGTTGACGAACTTGACCCACTCTTGTCAAGAAATCAAGCCGGTAATTACCATTGATCTTTAAGTGTTAACGTAATCCCTAGACAAACTGGCTTGACAACTTAAACGCCCCAGAGCATTGGGCTGTAGGCCCTTGCAGTCGGATCAACGGTGTTGGACTAATGTTAATTTCTTTGCGATGTTTTGTTAAGTTTGAAATTTAAATTTGATATGGAAATTTATCTTGGAGTTTGGAAAATATGTTGTGAGAAAAAGAAATTTAAAAAATCAGATAGGCACGAAACTTATTTGCACAGTTGATAATTGGACTTTGGAGCATCTTTTGACCACGACCAAACTTACAATTATCCAACAACAACATATCAAAATCTCCACACAAATCAAAATATCAATTAGCAGACCGAGGACCAAAAATTAATAAGCAAAGAGTATTATTTTGAAAAGTATGTAGTATGTAAGATCACACATTAAACACACCGGTACCCAATAATTTAACAAAAGAATTGTAGGCCTACCCAGACAGTTGTCTGCTTGATGTGGTTTTAACAAAACACTGAAAAGTTCCCGTACACCTAGGGCGCCGATTCTGGGCACTGTTCCCTTCGGTTTATCTCCTCAGACCCACGTTACATAATCAGTGAAATATTTTTGATTTTGTTTGATATTGGTAAAAAAAATTTCTATTTTAGCTAACGCGAAGCAACTACAACAGAATACAGCTTTACTGGGAACAGTTATCGCCCTTGCAATAGTCTTGTTCGTTGGACTCGCTGTGGCAATTGTGATGTTCCGCCGTTTATCTTCCACAACCTAGACACTCAGTCAACTACTTTCAAAATGGCACCATCATTGGTATTCAGACGTCATTAAGTAGAATCTAGGAAACATTTACCGATAGTAACCTTTTAGATAAGGCTGATGGAGGAGGTCAAAGTACCCTGTTCATCGGAAGAAATATACAAATGTTAATGTTTATCATTTCACTTCTAAATATGAACATGGTGAATTCTTTATATTTGATTTGATTGACCGAGACACATAACAGAACGCCAAAGAAAATCGGCTTACCCCTTAGCTCTGAAAGTATATTTGTAGATGATTCAATACAAATTTGCCTAAGTGTATAGAAATGTAAAACGACGTGTCTTCTGTCTATAAGTGTTATTCATCGTACTCAGTTAAAATGATAATTCGTATGTAACAGGCAAGTAGACCGAGGGCATGTTGCTCCTTTCTTTGGGGTTTAACGACGTACATGGGAACGACATTAAACTACGAAGCCTCTTCATAAGATATTTGTGTGGTTGACTTTCATCTGGACCTTAAGCCGTGACTTTCCAATGCAATTTCTGAACAACGGCATCGTTTTTATATATACCTGCATTTTGTGATCCGCATGTTAACAAAAGAAATGATCAGTGGGCATCTACTGAAGCGAGCAGTCTCGTCAGAACAATTTCTTGTGGTTGAGCCCAGACTTTGGTAAACTGCATACCTCTTTATACGTGTGAGGTGATACGAGTTGATGTTAAGAGTTGATCGGAAATCGTTGAAGCTGAACTGATCTTGAACGGGATTATCCTGGAGGAAAGGCTTCGACTGAATAAGGGATAATGTGCATCGCTAATCTTGATGTGCATGTGAACAATTCGTATTCACGGACTAGAACGTCGTCAATAGCCTTGGATTTAATTCTGAGCTACTTATCTCTTAGTTCTTTTTTAAAGAACTCAGACGGGTGATATTTGTCATTTTGGATTGTGCCATACCGCCAGAGTTCTTTCCTTCGATTAACTTGCAGACGGATTTATGCGCAACTTGACTCACGCATCATAAAATCCTCAAAACGGTACAGATTTAGATTTGCGATTAACTCACTCATTAAACAACCATTATTGTGCCGGTAAACGGTAAATTTCACAGACTTCGAACATGTTATTGTCAAGCCACCTAGCAGCCAAACACAGTTGTGTTTTGTTTTCGATATTTCCGGAAGTTTCTGGAAACAGCATGTTCAAACTCTGTAGAATTTACCGTTGGAGACATTTATGGGTAGCCTATGGGAATGATTGTTTACTGACGATACTTCACTGCCTAGCAGTTAAACGTGAGTAAATCGTTCAATCTGTTCCGTTTTGGGGGTTTTGTGATGCGTTAGTCCGGTTGCACAAATAATCGCTCTGCTGATTTAATCGAAAGAAAGAACTCTTACAGGTGTTATTTATCATTGTTCATTTTGCCATACCGTCCGAGTTCTTTTGAAAATAACTACTAATTCCATAACAATACTTAGCTAATCGCGAAAAAACAAGTCCGCACTGCGAGACATACCCCGTGGCCTGCAGCAAATACGAATCATGTGGCTGCAGACTTTGAAGCATGTATTATTAAAATATGCCTCAAAGCATTGAAATTTTATGCTTTGTGCATTTATAAACTCGCTTTTTTAGAAAACCATGGTAAAATTGAAAATTCCGGCTCTGTTATGACTTGTGTAATACTATCAGGTATATATTGCCAAATTTTCAGAACAATCCTAACATTATTGACAGAGAAATAGTCCATTTAGTTAGTGTTACATCAACAACAACAACAACAAGAACAAGAAGACCAACAACAACAAAAGCGCAAACAAGAGAGTGAGTAAGATCTAGACCCCGTTCACCACGGGGTAAAAATAAACATATCAAGCTACGCAGTTGATTAGCTGCGCTCGCAGAAACCAATAATAGGTGGTTCCTTACTTACAGACTCCATATACAAAATGACAACAACAACTTAATTTTTGATGAGAACATTCGCTCTGAGAAGTATAGGAGCTAATGAATCCATTTTGATATATTGCTTACTGCTTATGACTCTGTATTGATTCCAGTTACGAAGTTACCTGTGTACACGCTGTCATAACACGCTGCAGTCTCTAAACAACCCTTCGTTAATGCTCTGCTTTCATAAGAATACTGCCTCGATGCTGTCAAATAACTCTACATTACCATTTTTTATTGATGTAGACCATGACTGAAATCGTAAAATTTTTGGTGACGGAGGTTTCCTGTGTTATTGTCGTCAAATGGCCTTGTGTACGACGTTAAACGTCAAGAAATCAATTTACAATTCCATGTCACCAATCTAGTATATGTCTCTTGTAAAACTGATTTAAAAAAAAAGTGTAAAAGTTCTTATCTTGTTATCGGTTATAATCTAAAAGATTATAAAATCTCATAAATGAACCAGCATTCCTTCTTGTCTCCTCCCCATAGCTTATAGTTATATATAGATAAAAAGTATATCTTGTGTTTATTTGTTTGTTTTTGTTTTTGTGTGGTGAATTTTCCATTGAATTGCTTTTAACTGGAAATTTGCCGGAGAGTTGCTGCGAGAGGGCCACGCCCAAGTTTGTTTGGTTTTTGTCGCCATACTCAAGGTTATTTTGCTTATATGACGGCGTGCCAGCCCAATCGGTGATGACAGAAAACGACGCTGGCAACATGCAAGATAGGACAAAACATTAACATAACTTTAACAAACACAGGGCACCACAGATAGCACCAAGGCACTGGATGCTCCCACCCGCGCCCCGCCCAAGTTACAGCGTTCCGGGCCTCTTACACGGTTAATCCGGTCCTGTCTGTAGAAGAGAAGTCACTGGCCCAAACAGATTTTCACATAATGATATACAATGAAAGCATGCAGATGGTCTTTCCTTATGTTGAGACACTATTGTGGCTTTTTGCTATTTCTTGGCCTATTGGCTATAATTTGTTCGATAGAAAGGCCTTCTTAAAAGAAATCAAAATCAATTAAGGTTCATGTTGTCTCCAGAGAGGTAAATGATAATTCAATTTCCCTCAATTCCTGCAAATAGGTCACAACCCTCGGTTATTGCACAAAAACAGATCATAGTGTTTACTTTAACAGTAATGTTTTTTAATTCAGTCACTACGGCAGTGGTTTTGACAATATGATTTTGAATGTCAATGCGGAATTATAACTCGTGTTATAACCTTTGGCTTGACTTAATTTTTGTTATATATAAAAGCATTCTAACATCTCCATCTAGCCCAATTGGCAAAACCTCTCGAGATTTCCCGTTATTTCGTTGTCATCTCTTAGCTCGACCGTGATAGGTGTATGAATATGCCAACAAATTGCTGGAAGCCTATTTACCGACAGTATGCACAATAAATACATAAGCAAACATAGGGTAAGTCGTGAGGGTGAGGAGTGGGAGGGGCCTCTCAGCTCGATTAGACTGGGGCCCCTCTTTAACTAAATTCGGTACTGACTAATTATTTGTCAGTTTTGTTAACTTGAAATACAATGATTGTAGACAATTCGAAAATGTATATCTGGTAAGTTGGATATGAATGTGACAGGGGAGGTAACTCAAACTTGGACCAGTTTTCTAAACAGAGGCCGCAGCTTGATGTGGACAATCCAATCTAAGGAGCAAAGGATTGTTACCGATAGTAGACTTGGATAAAACTCTTGGCTTGTTAAGATGTCATAAGAAGTCACGTTTGATACACGGAATGAAACAGTATGAAGGTATTGATGCTGCCTATGATTTTATGCTAACTTTTTTTTTATTAAACCCCCGTTTTTATTAAAAACAGTTTGAACGCTTTCCTTTCCAGGTTTTTATAACTATCGTTTAATTCAAACGAAACCAGGTAAAACGAGCTCAAGAAAAAAACTTGCAATGCTTATATCAGCGTCACAATTCACACGTACGAATGAGGATTGTTAATATGTAAGTTATCAAAGTCAGCCAGACCTGGAGTTGTGGTTCCAATACCGACAAATCCATTTGTCGGTGTTTTAGGAGTTGTTATGTTAAATACCGACTTGCCGTTGATAAATCCTGCTGTGTAACCATCCTGAAATTACAGTTATTTATTTTTTATTTATTTATTTATTTGATTGGGCTTTATCGTCACACTCAGGGTTATTTCACTTGTATCACGACTTTGCATATAGAGGAAAACCTGTGTATGGTGTAAAACTGTGAAGAAACCTCGTAAAAACAAGCCTACAACCTCCGCAGCTACCAGAATCTTCCATTATATGCCAAAGGTCGGGATAAGTGAAGGAAATATGCAGCCCAAGGCTCAACCAACTAAACCACGTTGCGGCTACTAAAATTACAAAGAAAACTGTTGGATAACAGAGTTATATAATTGACCTGTACAGTGGTTGTCAAGAAACGTTTCGGAAGAGCTTTATAATGAATTTGGCTCTGAAGCCTCAGGTCACGTGGAACTCCCCCTGCTACATCGATAGGATATCAACATTTAAGTGATGCAACGTATGAACAAGAGGCGTATCTCAACCATCGAAAGAACTGGAAACCAGTCCAAAAGTCCAAATCGTACAACAAAGTAGTAGGCTTACTTTGAGTAAAAGGGCCAGTGCATTCCAGTCAACATTGAGAGCTGTTGTACCTGTCTGTATCACTTCCGTGCCCACTGTGATTTAATTGAGAAAAGAAATCATTACACTCATAAACGTTTGAAATTTTAGAACTATTGGAAACATAATCTTATCGTCTAGCAGCGTTGCAAATAACTGTATGTTATTGACGTATATATAAATATGATCATCCTATTTGTCTGTTGTTGTTTGTTTTTTGTTTTGTGCGTGTTTGTGTGTGTGTGAGGGGGGCGGGGGGAGTTGTATTATTTTGTTCACATATCCTATACGTAAATGTATTAAAAAAATGTTAGTGCTTAACTGTTATTCACACCTTCATCAAGAAATTTCATTTAAAACATAAACATTTTGTGTCATAATGGATTGTTGCAAAATACACATCCTTTTTTGACCCAGCTTACTCAGTATAATGGCCTCATCGGACACATACCCATTTATTCAATGAGTTCGGTGTGTCATATCTCTGTTGTGAAGGATATATATATTGAAGAACATGCCATGTGCCAAGCTGATGTTACATCCACCGTTATCAACTCTGGCTGCTATGTAAACGCCGTCAGTGCCGTTGACGTCCAATACCCTGACGTCAATCTGAACGTAAATATCAGTCCTATTGGAACAAATTACATAGTAAATAAACAGGTAGAAAATGATTTTGTGCAAATTATTATGCGTAAGAACACTTAGAAAAGTTATTTATTTCTTTGATTGGTGTTTAACGTCGCACTCAAGGATAATTCTCTTATATGACGAAGGTGAATGATGGAAACCCAGAAAGAAACTTCGTTTGATTGGTGTTAAACGCCGTGCTCAAGGGTATTTCACTTATATGACGGCGCTGTATTCCAACAGTAGACAGCGACTTTTTACACAACCATAAAATGTGAAGCCACTTTAGTGTTTTTGCTGTTGGAAAGATAATGTTCCTCCTGTATTAAGTGTAACAGCATGAATATAATCTGGAAACATACTGCCCTAAGCCAGAGAGTCGGTCGACAGGGCGATTCCAACCTATACCGAGTACAATAAAAGTGATCCAGTAGTCTGACTCAACACGGCGCGGCCCTAGAGTAAATTGAATAATCACCAGTAAACATGGCCTAATGGAGTGAAATTCATGCATATGCACGAAAAATTAACTGTTTGAGTGGCATTTAGAAGTTGAAGTACATAATGAATAGTACACCTATAAGTAACAATGCAACGCAATGTAAAAATGAATTATTTGAAGTGAAGGTCTGCACAGTAAATTAACACAGTAAGACTGTTTTCTGAGCGAAAAGCGGTACAAACAGGGCTCATACCAAATGCGGAGTCACTGTGCGCCTATCAAAGTAACTTGGATAGTTTATTATTAACACATAGTGATACGTACGGAAAAGACCATCAAATGTCGCAATATATCCTACCGACACAAACAGACAGACAGTGACTGTTTTCGATAAATCTCCAATTCAAAATTGTTTAAAATCAATCATCGTCTATCTAAAAGAATTTATTAAACTATTTTTAAAATATCGTTAGAAGTGTCATACCAGTTGAAACTGCTGATGACACTGATCGTGTGGGGTAGCTGTTGAGGACCATGAAAACACCAAAACACCGGAAGTTGCGTCATGACCTGTCTAATGGCCCCGTTACGTGGAGGACCTACATCAACTGTTTCCCAAACCCCTTTCTGTTGAGCAAGGTTAAATGGTTCTGTGGGAGGTTTGTAACCTTAAATAAAAATGTTAGCCCCTACAGGAAAAGGTTTAATAAACGTAGATTACTTAAAACTAGTCAAACTGATGGGTTCAAGCGATCTTCTTATGCCCAGACGCTCACTTATATATAAAGGAGTGTCAGAGTGCCATGTATTGCGTTCTGTTTTTGTGTTGGGTTTCTGTGGATTTTTGAGTGTGATGTCAAAATAAGGCTTGTACCACGGTCATAGATAGTAAATCAAATATGTTATTAAAAATTTGCCATTTTGCGTGTTTATTATGTTTCATAGAAATCATAGAATGTGATTTTTGTGTGCAACAAGATCGGTAAATGTTTGATAAAATGTATGTAGTTTGAATACTTAAGTGTGGATACTGTCAATCATATGCTGTGAGGAAAATAGATACAGCCGTTTATTTGGAAAATGCGTTTGGAGTGGAGAGGTATCCTAGTGATTTGGGCGCTGTGTTTCAGAATATGTGTATATCTTTAATATAATGAGGTCGGGACAAATTAAAGTTTTTTAATAAAATCGATTTCCTTACCTTTTTTTCTCCATTTTTCTCAATTGTGTGCCTGTCGCAAACATAATAAGCATGCAAAATGGTAAATTTTAAACAACATATTTTATTTACTATCCAACACATACAAGCCATGTGACCGTGGCTTGTACACTGTCACTTGGGTGAATCAACCATCAGGGTTGTGCGATCAAATAAGCCAGTCATTCCAGTCTTCCAATAAATCACAGGAATTGACCTCAACATCGATGTTACCCATAGCGTCTACTGGTCATGTACACTTATCCAGGAAACGGGGAAATGAATGAACTGGAGATTAAAATGCGCTATTTGTGAAAAAATTTTCACTGACACATAATCTTCCTAAATAAACAACAACACGAAGCCATTGAAAATAGTTCAGCGTATATACCATAGCCTAAACCATGCAACTGTTCGGGACCCTGCCCATATTAACATATTAGAATTAGACAGATTTATTTTCACTTACACACCATCGAAATCATCCTTATAAGGAAGGGGAAAAGGTTGTGACGACGGTGGATCTGGAGCGCTTCCCTTCTGTCCCGTGGTTAAGGTAGATAGAGTCCACACCTCATCGACACCCAGGCTCAGGGTTACCTCACCCTTCACTACCTGTAACCAAAATACTCTGGAGTTAACAGTGTAGAAGAAATAAGACGTACTGTACGACATAAAGTATGGCTGTTTTCGACACCGCCTAAGTTCCGTTGTGATTCTCTACCGGTTACACTGGCAGGAGACAAACTTCTGTTTGAGCACGACTTTACGTTTTCAATACTGATGAACAGGTAACACAGGAGTTCTGATGAGTGGTTGGCCGCACGACCCCCTAGCTCCCCTTCTACTACAGCTGGCATTAACGTTTTTTGTGGCCTGATACAACCAGATCAAATCTAGAAAAGTTGATTGAACTTTTGCAATGCGATGGTGATTTTCTTTCATTTGTTTGTTGTCAGTGTATTGATCTCTATCACCCATTGGACTGGTTCATATTCTCTGGTGTCAAATAGGCCTACGTTATTAAACTGAAACCATAAACATTTAAAACCTTATTCATGCCATACCACTGATATTATGCTAAATGTAGTTGCTCAAAGGTAACATGTTAGCTAAGTTAGCCATACAGCTCCATTCCAATCATCACTTATGAGTATCCGAGTTATAAAACAGAAAACACTTGAATTTTACCTGGATTTGGGGCATCATCGTGAAGAGTGAAGTTTCTTCGCCATTAAAGCCTAGTTTCGTGTACCACACCTTCAGGGTCTGGATGTTTGCCTTTAAAAAAAAAAGAAGTCATATTGTTAAAAACATGTCTGAAGTTGATTTTACTTTTCGGGAATTGCATTCAGGTCTTTGTTTCAGGGGCTGTTTACACAAAGTTACGCGTAAACAAGTGAGACATTGAACTAATAAAATCCCATTTTAGTTTAATGTGTTTAGTTCCACTGGTATATATAGCTTTGGATCCTGTTTTAAACCTTTTAAAACGTTATAGGATTCAGCTAGATAATTTGACATTGCCTTTTATGAACATTGCTGTTACAGACATAAACAAAAGAATAATTAGCAACTAGAGTCTCTTGTTAGGAGAAAGACTAATAGCGTATGACTTAGGCAATATTAAGTTAATGCGATCTGTTGTCGTGAACAAGATACCATAACCATTTAATTCCCGAAACCACGTTTCGGTTGATTGTAGACGTCTTCAAAATAAATTTCTTTCCTTCACCACCAGTTGAGATAAACATCTTTAAAATAGGCGTAAAAATCCCAATCTAACAAAGAAACAAATTCTCGCTGGTTTGACTTACGTATGACCCAGCCAATCTGAAGGTTACGTTCTGAGGTGAAACGTTGTAGGGAGGTAAGGGTGGTCTGATACACACAGAATGGTCGTGGCTCTAAAAATAAGCAAAGACACAGACGAACAAACATGCTATTCCAGAGATTAATATCCCTAGTTAATCAAAATGTAAGCTTAATGCTAAATGTATATTAACATTTATATTGGTCATTCGGTACAATTAAGTCTTGCAGAAATTATATGTCAAGAAAAAAAAAAATCAATAGTTAAGAAAGTGGTTATTCCATGCCCCTGCTCGCGTGCTTTATTTTAATTTTTGTCCACGATAGCAATCAGTGGAAATTAATTGTTCTACAGAGTTTCTCAAATAAATATGAAATAAGCAAGAAGACGTGTTACCACTGTCTCCAGAACGACGGTCAGTTGGTGTGTAAAGGTGTCTGTGAGTGTCACGTAACTTCCTCCACCCGTCAGTTTCCCCACCCCTGAACCGTGGGTCAAGTACCTCCACCCAGGCTTCGTGAACTGGGTAGTGTGCGCTGGAAACAAAAGTCAAATTATATACGTGCGATGTCATAACTTGATAAATGGCTCAAAATATGATACAAAAAGGCGTGTGACTTGGGTTGAACAAATGACATCATTGTCCAGGATAGATGTAATTGTGAGAAATGATAGTTCTAACTTTATGCTTGAGAACGATGTCAGAATATAAACTGAAACGGGGCTTTGTTAAAGAGAATTTCCATAATATCCAATATATGCATTGTAATTTGTATATATTTCTCTACTACAAACAACCTCGATGTGATACTTTTCTCACAGGTGAAAATATTTCATTTTCCAGTTGTCAATGTTCCATTAATTTAACCGATCTTGGCGGTATTTCACATTTTCTTATACCTTCTGGTCTATTTACTCAATTCACTATTCAGTTCCTTTGTTTCTAGGCCCAGTTCGGCCACGACCTATATTTATAGCATGTCCTTTGCATGGTTTGATTTATTCATAATGACCCGTTCATGTCCTTCAAATTTGCATAATTTTCCCCTTTTTTATGTCTCACTTTATTATACAAAACATAGTGTTGTTGCTCTTTGATGAACAAATAAATTACTTTCGTTCTTACGACCCTTCTGTTCAGTCACACAATCTCTCATATAATTTATTGGTCTAGATATATCTTCTACAATCCCCAAAAAGTCAATTCAGTTTCGTTCACGGACTCCAGAAAAATTATTTTTATAAGAAAATGTAAATAAAAGGAACAATAAAAGTAACAACAACACGATTGGATTTCAGGCCGAGTCCGCCAAGGGGAAAGAAAATTGTGTATTTACCGGTAATCCAGATAGGAGATTCCACAGTGTAACTACCAGACCATGGTTCTGTGGCCGTCATCAAGCCTTCCCGATAGTGAGGTTAGCCATAATAACAAGACGCTAGCAAATTCCACGATATCGTTCTGTAAAATGAATCATAGAAACTGTTATGCAATCTAGGCAAATTTTGGTCAGAGAGTTTTGATGAAGTCAGTCTGGTTACTTCATCAATACCAACTGGCTCCACATTTATATACACTGTCAAAGATAATGAATATTTATTATTTGAAACTTGCTTGTTCACATCAGATAAGGGTAGCCAGTAGGCACATGTAGCCAGATAGAGTATTTCCTCATATATCCACTCGATTTAATCTCTAATATTGGTGATCGCTCTGTTGAAATCTTCATGGAGATTATAATTATAAAACAACTCACGATGTCATCAGTCCGTTGACATAATTTTGATTCAGTAACTGAAAAATAAAAGATCAGACATTTTGTTAACTTAACCATGAGTTGACAGTATAAAGAGTATTTTCGCGAAAGCGATATCACTACCTTACTTACCTTTTATTATTACTTTTCTTTGGCAGACCAAACAATTTTAGTCTACCACAAAAGAGACATGATTAATAGAGAATGTTCTGCATAAAAGTTAACGGGCTGCGCCGTGGCTCCGTGGTTGAGCGTTGAACTAAGGAGCCCCCTTCACTGTACCCGGAATGAGTTCGATCCCCCTGTGGACCTCATGTATAAAAGGGAAGTTTTCCGGTGGCAGGGTGGTTTTTTTACGAGGTTTCTTCCCGGATTTCCACCATACACCGGCAACGCAAATTAATAAGTAATAATAAGTCGTCATGTAGGTGGAACACTCTTGAGTACGACATTAAATATCAACCAAAGAAACAAACAAACATAAAAGTTAACTTTTCCAGTCTGTTTTTCGGCCAAAGGTTCGTTAAAAAACGACATTGCAGCGGAGATCGTGGGCGGCTTTACGAGCTGTCGTCCAGATTTTCCACCAAACGCCAGCAATGAACAGGCGTCTTGCAGAGTGTGTCGCTGACAGATCATGACGGGAGCATCCTGAGCCGTGGTAGCCTACTCTTTGGGCTAAGGGGCATCGGTAAGCCGATTCTTTCTGGTGTAACTTTTTTCGTATTGTAAATGTCCTGTGGTGTCTTGTGTATTGCCAGTGTCACTTAGGTCGATTTTCTTCTCTCATTGGGATGGCTCGCCGTCATTTAAGTGGCCGAACATTAGTACAGCGTCAAAAACCCATCAAACAAACATAATAATGAAAGATTTCCATATTCCCATGAAACTATAGTTGGAAGCTGTTCTATAGAATCGGTCTTACTTCAACTTATTTTATTTTATTATACTTTAATTAATGTAATCTGGTTTGGCCTTACTCTTGCCCAGCAACCTCCCCCAGTGTTATCGTTCATCGTGCTGTAATCCTATGATGCCCATAAAGGTTTACCCGTCTTCACTGCCTCGGGATCTGACAGTGTGCCTGGGTAATGACATCTGAAAGCACAGATGTAACTCAAGTCAGTGCATGCCATGCATTAACTTTGAGGTTAACCAATACAGGCTAACCAGCAATGTTCCTTCAAAAATCAGTTGGTGTGACTTTACTCTGGAAATATATTTTTGTGATAACACGCTTTTGGAACTTACAATTAATACGAAAATATGGCAATGCCTAATGTTCTGCCCAGAAATTTGTGCCAAATAATATCGTTGAAGTCCCCAATTGATATGAACTGATGGTGGTTTATTATTAAATTAGCACACTCACCCAATACAATCTATTGAATCATCTAGTTCGACATCTTTAGTCATGTCATCGGCTATCGTCCATTTGCCATCAGCCGCACATATCCTCACATCGTTCATACCTCGTTTATCTAACATCTGTCTTAGAACCTACACGAAGAGTAAAAACTTTTATAACATAAACAAAGGCTTGGTTTGTAATGGCATTATATAAAGAGAAACAAATTGAGCATTTTTTTAAAATACTAGTATAGGCATTTTTTTTTTTTTTTTTTTTTTTTTTTTTTTTTTTTGCATTTTTTTTTTTTTTTTTTTTTTTTTTTTTTTTTTAGGCATATTTTGTTTGTCACCACATTACAAGAAATAAATATTGCTTAAAGAAAAACAAATAAATAAGATCTTGTTTGAGTGGCATTTAGAAGCTGGGTAAACTACAAAGACATGAGATGGATTTTCAACTTCTGGATATATTGGTAAGCGACGTTTCGATCTAGATACTAAGATCGTTTTCAAGCTATGGTTACAAACCTCACCAAAATATACTTGAAATGGTAAAAGAACAGTCTATAATTTGTTTAGAAACTGACGTTATGGCTACGTTAGAATGACACGATGTAATATTA
>JAVFBZ010131573.1:0-20474 GCA_032466195.1 Katharina tunicata | reverse complement strand
AATTTATTTTGGAATGTCTCCCATAATCTAAAAAACAGGAAATACTCACAATGAAATACGTTTTCATTTTTTTGGAAGAATTTTAACATTTACAGACAGAACATGCACAGATCAGTGGTTTTCTCACCCTTTCTGCTAAAAAAAAATATGTTGGTCATGTCTATTCAAACTGTTAAGTAGTGAGTGACTGTTATTTAATGCATTTTTAGTTGTTTTTATATAGTTAAAGTGACTCTTGTCATGTTTAAATTGTATGCATTGATCTCTTTTTGAAATGGTTCTGGGTGTGATACTGTCCTGTCTCTGACCGTCTCTGCCCTTGAATAACACTCACTGCAGACAGGTTGACTTGTGTAAATCTCACTGGACCATTATCTAGTCTTTAAAGCAAGTTTATGCTTGGTTGTAGCTTCTTTGACTTTAAATTTCATGTGTTTCTTAATTCCCACTTATTTTCATTTTTAACGTCAAAATGAGTTTTTTTAACACTTCTCGGTCACCTCTTCAAGTCATTGAGTAACACCGTTCAACATAGTCACCATAGTCTCTACAGCTATCATTCTTGTGCCAAACTTCATTTCCATTGTTGCATTTGTTGATACAGTCATATATGACCCTCAGAAACATGAACTGTCCATACCTGCTCTATCAGGTGTTGCTGGCATTATGATTTTTTACCCTTGATCTGTCCCAGGCAGACAGATACCACCCACGATCACCCTGGAGATGTATCATTTTCTATCATATTATCTGTACTGACCACAAACCTCCACTCCAACGCTGCATATCAATACCAAAAAATCCACCAAAAATCAATTTGCAAGAGGAGAGAAAATATAAAGAAGAAAATACACATTTTATTTTAAGAACTATATTCAACCCTAACAAAACAGAAGTAGTAATAGGGTCTTATTCCATATGCCTTAATATTGCCGCTGTTGACCTTTCCCGTAGTTTTGTCATCAATTATAATTTACAGACTGATACAAATCACCCCCAAAACACTAACTGGTACATTTTTATTTATTTTCCATGATTCTCATTAAAATCCATTACTTGACATTACCAGGCCTGGAAAATTGATTTTCAAATTCCATGATTTTCCAGGACCGCACGAACCCTATTAAGGCAGATTAATACATTTTTATTTGACACAATTATTTATGGGTTGATCCAGTCACTCCTGAAAAGAAACAAAAACACACCCACAAAGATAAACTTAGTTTTCTAAAAAGTTTATCGGACACTGAGGCTCTTTTCTGTTCGCGTTATAGGGCTTGTAAAAGAGCTGTAAGTCTGCACTGATGTCAAATCAATAAATATAAACACTTAAATGAGTTGCAAACAAATTGTATAATATTTAACAACTGGTTCTCAATTCTGATTTTTGACAAAAATAAAAGGATGTGGATGAAAAAAACATTTAAAAAAAAATCAGTTAAGCAGGCTGCAGACATTCAATGGACATGTAAAAGTGCTTTGAAATTCATCATACAAATTATAACTGGATGTTTTTATGGCTGAAGAATCCCCCCGCGTCACTGACTAAGGGAAACACCTTTCATAAACGAGTCAACATCATCATATTTTTATCTAATCAAAACGCTAGATAACTTTAACATCGGAAAACAACCATGCTCTCCCTTTAAACATTGATACCATTGACAAACAAGCACATCGGGTACCTAGATCTGTAAATACATACAGCCAATTGCCTCATTAATTTTTTTTTTTTAAATACAGTCTATTTGCACAGACAGATTGACCGACCACAGCTAGTTTGTTAGGACAAATCCGCGAAATGGTTGGCATTGTCCGGCCGTTATTTCCAGTCCTGCATTAGCAGGGCTTCATAGATGTTAACATGTTGACTGAGAAATATTTTTTCCTGCAGTTTCCTCAGTGAATGTTACATTGCTTCCATGAGGAGGTAGCCTCATTCAACAGCTCCAAACACAAACACAATTTTTAGATGCATTTCTTTAAGAAATGTAAGTGTATATTGCAATTGCGCAGTTTACAGGTTGATAATGATAATTATACCATAGTATCTCTCTTATTAATTATGGTTTGTCCTATGGTGGTAACTTTTTGTAATGCGATTATAAATTATGGTCATAAAATCTGAAACCCGTATGACATGCCAGTACAGACTAAAGTAAAGTATGGCAGATGGGTGTTTTGGAGGAATAATGTTGCCTCTGTAAATATTCAACCACAGATTTGGTACATTTGGACATCTGAGTTAAACAGCCTAAGTCATATGGGTGAAATAACCTGAAGCAGGATGTAAAAGCCAAATCAAACAAAGAAACAATCTTTTAGGCGCTGACCAGCTTATAATTAATGCCTAGAAGGAAAGACAAATATATTGATCTAATCATATTTAACTCTTTTATGAATTTCTTACCCATATTTCTAGAAGAGGTAGTTCTATCATAAATTATCTCTTTATTATTTTTAATTTACAGATAAAACTGTAATCAGTAGCCCAGTACCAACAAAGTTACCAACTGCATTCACAAACCTCTTCAGGAAAGCCAAAGAATCAACAGAGCCAGTGATAACAGTAGATGAAGATAGAGGCAAGAAATCTAACAAAGGAGCAGGAACAAAAAGAAAGAGAGCTCTATCCAAAGACAAAGGTAAAGTAATGTTTAATAGTATTAAAAATAGGAGGCAGAGAAAATGGGTTTGAGCAATGTGTTTCTCTACATGTTTGTTTAGGTGCAACCGAGATTTTTCTTGCCTAATTATGACACCTGGCAAAAAAACATGTACATTTGGTGCAAGATTGATACTTGAATGATATTTTATTTTGTATTTTAGACTGTCATTCACCCAAGAAGAAAGTAAAGCCAGAATCAGTTGCAGAAGTCCCCTTTGTTAAAACACCTGCTATGGTGGTAGAAGAGAGTAACAGCAGTTCAACACTTCCCACCAAATCCCTCAATCTGGCATCCAACTCACTGATACTATTTGATGAGGTATATGAAACTTGCTCAATTATCTGCTTCGATTCTGTTATAATGGGTCTAGTTTTAATCAAATATTTAACCTGAAAATCTTTAAAGCAATGATTTGCAACCTTTCTGTTTTGAGGAAAACGATGAGGATGTTTGATTTCCTTTCTGACAACCACTTGCTATGCATCTGAAAGACATTTGTGAACTAGTCAGGAATTACTCAAAACACCATGTAATAAAAATTAAAACAAGGATTTTAGATAGGATTTGAAATCCGGGTGTCTCACAGGTAAGCTATCCCTTGTCAATGGGGCGAAGGTTCTGGGTCTACCCAGTGCATTGAACCCTAACAATGCACTATGTAACTTCAAGAAATCTGTCATTGCTGCAGAAAAGGATAAAAATTCAATTTAGTTTAATTCTTTTGAAAAATAATGAATGATTTGATCATGTTTTTCATCAAAAATTGTAATTTATTCGACCTATCTGTCCCCTCTCGTTTGGACATCAGTGCAACATGCCTAATCCATGTACATGTAAGTCACGTGCACTCTTTGATGGGTTGCATATAGTGGTGTGTAGTGAGTCTCTTGCGATTCTAACAAGCTTAATTCATTTATTTTGTTTTCTGATATCTAGTGCCTGTTACCTATTGTATAATAACCTATTGAATTATAACCTGAATGTATGTCTCTGGAACCGGCGCCAGTAAAAAATAAAAGCTGTCTCATTCAGAAGAGGATGTCATAAATATGTCCGACTAAACTTAAGAACCTTGTATTCTAATCGATCTTGGTGAAAGTATTACACGAGGCAAGATGTCGCATGAGGTTGGGTATATATCCTCCTGGTGCCACTTGCTGCCAAAGTCTTAATTTAGTTGACTGAGTGGGGTTTTACTTCGTTCAATAGGAGAAGGAAACCCCCATCAACAACACTGGCAACAAACATGGACTGGTTATAGGATGCCCCTTAAGTACCAGGCACTGAAAGATCACGCCAATTGCCCGTTTAAAATTTGGGTTCCGGCTGTGTTAACCTTAAATCTGATAGTCAGATCAAACTTAATGAATGTATTTCATTTGGCATGATCAAATATTCCCTGGCTGTGTTCAGCTTGAAAACTGATAGCTTTTAAATTGAAAACTTGTTATCCTGAGTCAGAGTGTATATTGTGACTAACTTATGCTGTTATAACTTATGCCGATACTATTCACCTTTACATGAAGTGTTACTGTCCGGAGTGCATTTTCCCTCTGCTGCGAGCTTGCATTCATACTGGTAAACTTGGCACTGGAGGAACATTCTTTCCAACAGATTTTGCTTACTGTTCGAATACAATGCCCTCATATAAATGAAATACCCTTGGGCATGCTGTAACACACCAATCAATTGATCTACCTTAGAGCATTTAATTTTATTACTCTTGTTATTGTGATCTTACAGGTGGACATATTGTTTGAAGAGGACAAGGGATTTTGGAGTGCTATACAATGCTTTATGAACACCAGTAAACGCCCTATTATTCTGACCACTTCAGACAGGAGATTCTGCGAGAAGTTTGAGGGAAGGTTTGATCAGCTGCCATTTAGAACACCTCCTTATGTAAGCTAAACTTGCAAGTTTATCTTTAAAAAACATCTGATCACTTGGAATAGCACTAAATGTATCAAGAACAAGGCATCGGAAGCATGCATCCTCATTCCTACAGAAATTATGTGATAATCTGTTAAATTAAATTAACAATGATATGACTAAATAAAACTCAAACCACCTTAATTTACTTTCAGGGAAGTTATCTTTATTTAACTTCTATATTCTTTGATAGACAATCAAGTCAATCTTGTGATCGTTAACACATTCTGTCGGATCAGAAAATTAAAGCTTTACAAGATGCAATTTAGGAAGAAGTCTCATATCTATTTTTAGTTCACATCAAACATTTTGGTTTAATTTTTGTTTGTAGGTTAATGTGGTGACGTATCTGCAGATCATTTGTTTGGTAGAAAATGTGCGAACTGACTTTTTAGAGATTGTTAACCTGGTTCAGATGTTGAAGGGTGATGTGAGGCAATGCCTGCAGTGTTTACAGTGGTGGGTGGAGTCTGGTGGTGGCTGTAAACAGGTCCTAACACCTGTGCGGTCTGCCTTTCAGTCAGGGGATAAGAATAGTCTGTATTTCATAGAGGACACTCTATCTCAGTCACAGGATTCCAACATGGGGGATACTCCGTTTGCTGACAGATTCTGTTTTGAGGATAATAGTGATGATTTCAAACGAGCTAGATCAAGCCGCAGACGTATTATCTGTGACGAGTCCTCTCGAGACAGTTGTCGGTCTCCACAAAACTCAAAACCTATTTCCTGTTTGAAATCTGTATCAGAAGTGGAAATGTCTGATGAGAATGCAATGTTTCCATGTGTTTCTGAAAGTACAGGTAGTGCTTCTGCTTTGGTTCATCAGATGTGTGTGGAATCTATCAGTGGAGCGACCGCTTATACCAGCTGTCATTTTAAAGATTTATTCTTATCTCCAAACTTTGATACAGCTATAGCTGTCATAGACTTACTTCAAAGTAATAATTTTAATATTTTAAAAAGTAATTTAGAACTTTTTCTTCCATTACCTATCTGTGAAGTTGATCAACTTAAAGACAACTGGCCGATTAAGTCTACCAAGGAAGTGGGTTTTAACAATAATAATCAATCTAGGGTTAGTGAAGTGAAGACAAATTCATGTGGTAGCGAGTCTTCAGATGCAGAATGGTTTTTTGATAAGAAGATAACAGAAACCAACATTCAAGAACCTGATGTGTTTGATACTGTGAAGGAAGAGGTGACGGATACCTTGCCGGACGAGATGAAAAAATGTTTACATAAATCAGTGAAGTCACTGTCTGATTTTTATGAAAACAGCTCTTATCTAGACACTCTCCGGTCCAGGACTAATTTCAGCTCTGATCGTTATCAGGATGTGCCTAGTCTGAATCGATGCTCTGTACTTCCTGGTTCATCTGATGATCTACACACAGTGGCTTTGGGCTTTGGTATAGATCTGTCCAGGCAGATATCAGCTGAGATTTCAGTGAGGAGTCTGAGACTGTGCAATCAAGCTTTAAAGGACATTGGTCACACAGCTCGGTCTAATCCAGTATTTATTGACAACCATCTTACATTACCTGTACTAAAGGGATCCAAACAGTTCAAGCTATCACAGGATATTTCCATCAGGTAGCTGTGACAATTGTCTTAACTCAAAGTATTTATATTAAGTTTTGAATAACCTTTAGTTGCTGCTTTAACAATCATATACACACCCAAACATTAGGTATTGTCACAGAATCACATGAGTTCTAGATATTTTCTGAAGATTTAAAAGCTGAAGGCTTTGTTATTTCCATCCCTAGACTTGTAGGTCATAGTTAAAAAAAAATGGTTAACTGTCACATCTGGGCGAGGCTTCAGGTCAGCGGTTATGAACAAGGTTCTAAATGTTGACAAATTACAAATAAGATTATTGACAGTGGTGGGGTCATCTATATAATCATATGCTTTGTTAGTACATAAAGGAAAATGGCTGGCCCTGGTCATGCTGAATTTAAATTATGGCAGCATTTCTCAGGTTTCGTGAAACTTTGTAACAGCCATTTTGTTTGAGAATTTAACAACCATCTATGTTTATTTGCAACATTTGACCTGATTTAATGTAATTCATTTAAACCTAGGCTAAAACATCGTAATTATTTGTGTCTTTAGGCAATCCATGCTTGTAGCCAGAAAGAAGGTGATTGATGATGTTATCAGATGCTTACCCCTGCACACTTGGAGTAACACACGGAGTACCAGTCTGGATTACACTCCCACCCTCAGGTCTATCTGTCATGCTGAACAGTGCAGACAAATTGCCAAAACTAAAAGAAGGTAATGTTTTTTCTGTCTTTCCACAATGTTATGATTTTTATATTTTGCAAAAATCCCCAAGGTAAATGATAATTGCTTTAAGCCAAAAAACACCTTGCATTGAAAGCTGTTTACCACTTGAAGATTTGACATATGACATGGTATAACAATGCATTGGTTTATAATGTTTATGTTGAGTGCAACATAATTGTGGTATTTGTTCACAAATGTAGGAGAAACGGTTCTCTATTCATTTGGCATGACATAAGTGCAACAACACCCAATAAAGCAACAAGCTAGTAACTTGAGCATAACCCTGATATTTTGTCCAGGGTCTAATTTTTGCTTGTTATTTATCGACAGGTTCCTCCATTATTTGGATGGCATCTCATTGCCCTTGAGGGAATCCACAATGACCACCTTGGCCTCTAGCCTGAGATGATTATATCAGTGTTGTTTTTAACGTGTGGGCTGGACCTGTGCTTCACCAATGCTCCATTTTGTGTGCTATTTTTGAAAATCCTAATATTAACTTATTTTGTTCATAAAACAACCCAGACAATCTTATAATTAATGTATAGATTTTATTACAAGCAAATGTATAAATCGATAGACAATAAAACCTTTCATCAGTTTATGTACATTGTTATTTTTCTGTTCTATGAACATAGATGTATTCAGATCATATAATTAAATGGATGTTGAAATTAACACAGATTTCATATAAGTATATTTATTGAGTGAAAGACATACTAAAAATCTCTTCTCCAACTTGTTCAGGAAATGATTGGAGTCATATTACTGTCAAATTGTCAATGAAGCCAGGCATTTGTCTTTTCATGCTGGAAGAGGAAAAATTAATACTTTTTAGAGAGACAATCAAAATCGGTTGTATTATGTCAGGTCACTCATCCGTTTAAACAGCAGAACTTCAAAATTATAACGCTCATCTTTGAGAAATTTGGTACCACACATTCACCTTTAGATTTAACGTTTGCTACGTTTCAATGTGTATTTTGTCACTACTCGTAAGTTCTATAAAAAACATGTTTGTCTTGAGAGGATGGTAATAGCAATATCAACCCTTTTTAGTGACCTGCATAATTTGTGCGAGAGATCTGCTCCCCCTCATAAGAGGGGATGGAGCATATTGATTTACTTTTCTGTCCGAATGTCCTTTCATCGCTCCAGTGCAATCTGTAGATTGGTTGCTCGTAGGGTTTGAAATTTATAATCTTCTCGTATCATGAAATTATGCAGATTACCACCTGTCTTTTTTTTTTGTCAGAGCCTCAGCCATATCTTTGCTGCAATTTTACATACCCCTTTGAAACTGACACACACCATTCTTCTTGCTGTTTATTCAAATTTACTGGAATGTTATGCACCATATCAAAATTGTTTGTCTATGCAATGTTAAGGTTGCATCTCTTAACCTTTTGAAAATTGGACAATTCATTTGCAGGCTTGCAACATGTAATACATTTCATGACAATTTCCTCATTAAAAAAACAGAAGCTAAATTGATTGTAAACTGCAGTCAGCATGGGTGAAAATAATTGCCATGTATGTAAGGCAAGAAAGGAACCATATATCCTTCACTTGAAGTGTAACGAAATATTATCTAGCCCCTATTACAATTGCTTTTTATCCAATTTAATTTTTTAGGCTTCCTACCATCAAACCGTCATAAGATATTGATACAAAATCAGCTATGTGGTGTTGCGGTAAGCTTACACATAAATCAACATTTAACTGATGAAATATTGATAACATACACTACCTCTCATATTTGAACATAACCCACTTTAGATGATCGCTTTGAGTTCCATTCAATCACAAAGAATGAGTAAGTTCCAACTGTACCAGTCATCACCAGAATGAGAAGCTGCCACTCTAATACCAGCCGAGAGCTGTACACAAAGGCTATAGCAGCGGCCACAGACTGAAATATACAGCACAAAACATGGGACAGGTTTACTTCTATCTTCGGTAATGTCAGTCCTATTTTGGCCTGCAGAAAGCTCCTGTAAGCCACCCACGGTAGCCACTGTATAGTACCAACACAACAGTGCTGTGCAGCTAAATATAGTCTTCAAAACTTATTCCTGTTTCTTTCACTAAATACATTAAAAAAGTGCAATCTTTTTTGTTTCAAATTACAGCGAATTTCCAAACAAATTAAGGCTTTATTGATAACTTCTTTATTTCTTCTTAAGCAACATTTCAATACAGATACTAGTACTGTTATCAAGCATAGTGATCAATCATAGAAATAATAAGGAATATGTATTTCAATAAATTAAGCCAGCAAAAAGAGTACACTTTTTTTTACTTTGGTTGACTCTCAAGTACTGTAGACACAAAGGTGACTAAAACAGTCCCAAATTGGCTCCTGCGATTATCAACAGTATAGAGTTTTTCCTGGCTTAATTTATTGAAACATATTCCATGATTGATCACTATGCTTAATAACAGTACTAGTATTTGTTTCGCATCATCAGTTAAGAAGAAATAAAGAAGTTGTTATCCATAAAGCCTTCATTTGTATGTCTTCTCTTGTCAACCTGTCAGCCTCTGAAAGATACTATTTTCCATGTACAATAAGTTTGAAAATAAATGCCCATGGGGTCAAAGTCAGCATAATGGGAAATGAGCTATTTCAATATTGGTAGTGTTGTAACGGGTTCATAAACACAACTTTGACATTAATATATAGTAAATAGGAGCTTGTTCAAAAAGACATTTTGATGCTGATTTTGAACTGTTTACAACTTTCTCACAAAATATTATCTCCATAACAAAGCAGCTTATTTCTGTGATTTCTTTCTAATATATTTTTGTCAAGTGTAATCACAATGGCATATGTGTATAGACTTAACCTCAGGGTGTTTCCAAACAATAAACCTTGCTACTGTGGGCAATAATGACTTGGCCATAAAACAACATGCTGGAGTGCTTTCTCCAGAGGGCGGGTTAAAACATTAACATAGCCATGCCTTCATACAACTGTAATTACTGGAAACAAAATTACTGAAAAAGACTGCTATGTGTATGGAGATTATATTTTGCAAGATGAAAGTTTCAAAACCGTTAGTCACATACGCACCCAAAATTGGATTTTTCAACTAATTCTGTTTGCCTTGATTTTTACAAGATTTAATGTTTGTTCAAAAATTAAAACAGTGACTTTAAAATAAAAATTATTCATTGGGTACAAAGCTTGTACGGATCAGGAGAAATGTAGCAGTTATAAAAGTTTAACATAAAAGAGGGCTGGCCATATTTGCTCACAAAGACTTTGATCCAGCTGCGGTGAATGACCTTGTTTGTAACGACAACATTTCGAAACTTATGTGGCTAACACGGTTGACTAAGAGTGATGTCGGTACTTCAAAGTGTGTGAGATGTGACAGCAGATTGACAATTAAAATTTCTGGCAGAATTCCAGATTGTTTTACTTTTACCAGGCTTTTAAGCTACTGTTACCTTAAAATCTGGGGGTAGAATTTACGGAATACCTGCAGTTTTTACTTTTTGATGAAAATCTATATCATTCATGTGATTCTGTGAAAACCCAAAATACGGATTTTTTTTTAAATTGTTTAAGCTCCCATCTACTATAATGTTTAAGTTGGTCTGTATATGAACCTGTGACATCATTACCACTATTCACCTTCTCCGTTTTTTAAACCAATAAATAACAGGCATGTATCATTACAAAGATTAAAAGACTAGTTAAATCTAATCGAAAATCGCTGGACTTGTCATCAATAAAGTTTTAATACGTCTAATTGATACTGTCAAAATATCAACATGTACAATAAATCCTTTACCTGGACAAACTTATACAAGGCAAAAGCTGGAGCGCTATCCTCTGGGTACATGAAGCCTAACAGAGAGTATAACTGAAAAATAAGAAAATATAAATATTCTGAGAAAACAATGTTGAATATATTGCTTAACACTAAATATGATGGTATAGTAATAAAAGTTAAATATTTTTCCAAAAACTAACAGATACAAATACTTCACAGCTCAGTTTGTGTACAAGAGCACAGTATGATGCACCAAGTTCATTAATGTGCGATTTCTACCGCTTACCTGAGTATTGAAGCTAGCGTCACCAAACCCCAACAGAAAGCTACACAGAATAGCCACATACAAACTAAAAAAAACAACAACCAGCAGGTGATCATATTGTTAAGAGACAGCGAAAAAAGTTGAAGAAAAAACAATAACCTGGATTTATATATTTATTTTCTTGGTACATCCTACTCAGGAGTGGTTGCATTATTGTTATATAATATTATGGCGATGGTTATCTAGTGTTTGCTGGGAAGTCATGGAGAAACCTCATAAAACTGCCCCAATTGTACATTTATAAGAATATATTTACAAAATAAATCTGTGATGGAATGGTGAAATAGTATATATATTGACACTGGTGGTATTTTGGATGTTAAATCCAGCAGATTACTTGCTGACTTCACCTACCCGTACCCAGGATACAGTCGGAAATGTTTCAGAGAGAGAGTAACATAAACTTACCTGGTTGAGAGGTAGGTAGGTTCTGAAGAACTCTGTATAGGTGTTTGGCCTGGTAAATTAATAAAGATTAAATAAAAGGCCACCATATGAAGTAAAAAGCCCATAAGGACAATAGGGTCACGTCCATGTTTATTAGTACGATGGCCAAACAAACCAAATAATGTCCCAGCTGAAACAGACAAAAATAATTTTGATTAAGTCTATAATGTTAATAGGAACCAGTGATGTAGACAAGACTTGCAGGACCTAGACAAGCAAAGATTCTTTTTTTAAAAATAAATTCAATCAAGCTGATGAACTCCTAACTTTTAAATTGATTCTTTGTTTGATTGAGGTTTTATGCTGTATTTAATGTTATTTCACTCATATGGGTGAATGAAACCACCCTAAAAGGCACTGCCAACACAGAAGATACTACATTACATTTATAGGACGAAAAACAGAACACCGCAACAAATAAGCTTTCTGATACCCCTTAACTCAGGGAGCACAGGACATTTGAAAATTTAAGTATTGAAAGAGACTCACCTAATATTTCACCTGCTCCAATAAACATTCCAGAAATTCCCAATAATCCTTTAGCATCGGCTCCAAAACTTTGTGTATGGCCAATACAGGTTCCGTATACACCACTGAAGAATGTCAGCTCAAGGCCTACAAAACAGCATTGGTTGGGTTGTTTATGGAGTACAGTGTAATAGAGCTTACATGAATGGTGAAATGGACTGGTCAAGAGGAACCCACCCCACAGCTTATTGTCACCTTCTTAATGCAAACCCAATCCGATGAACAGACTTATGGAGAGTTACATATCTACAATAGCTATAGCCTTAACAGACTCCAACTTCACACAAACATTGATGGGGGACTTGAACAAGGAGAAAGTTGAAGAAGTAGAGGAAGGAAAAAGAACGTCATTTTCATTCTCGCACTTGCCTCATATGTGTCGTAATTGTCTAAATGTGGAAACTTTAGAACATGGACTCAGGACATTACAACAGGAAAACACATTTCTCTGTAATTACTAAAGGTGTCATATGTTTGTCTTGTACTGATAGATCTTAAACGCCTCAATGTTGTACCATATTTTTAAACAATTACTTTAGAGAATAAAAAATATAGAGAGAGGAGGGCATCTCCTGTCAACATAAATGTCTCCTTCTAATACCTGTGTAGGCAAATGTGCAGCTTAGAAACAGCATTTCTTTTGTCCGCAGAAGTTGATAGGAACGCTCTGAAAAATATAATTACAATGTTGATTGATAATTAGTTGCTTAGTGTATATGCCTTCTTCGGAGTATTTCACTCCCTATGGTCATACAGCAAGAAATTGATTAGGCAATATATGTGGCATCTTTGCTAGCAAAGGGTTTTATTGCAAAGAACGCTACATTGCAGAGTACCTAGGAGTACAGCCCTTGGCTAGCAAAGATGTCTATGTGGTATTAGTGACATTTCAGAAGGGCAAGATGCACAAAATCCAAAATTAATAATTGGTCAAATAAATGATGTTTTGTCAAACAATTAGACCTGAAGCACGAGTCAAAACATATTTAGAAAAAAAGTTAGTTATCTGGGGCTGCTTCCTTGATGGAGTCTGTAGAACTCATCTCTTTCTATTCTTAATAAGATTGAAAAGAAAACCAAATTTTTGATTTCATGTGGCCTTTTTAAGAACTGAGATTGGCTATAGTCTAAGGGAGAGGAACAAAATGTTAACTTACTAAGGGCCTCTAGTGGTGTGTCCGATTTCACCTGGGATACAGAGATGCTGAAATTATAACAAACATTTACAGGCATTTATTTTAACAGTGGGTTCAAGTGGATTCCGAACTACTGAACTACTCCGTGTCCCATTACACCAGGCTTCTCAACCTAAAATCTTCCAAGGGAGTGAGATTGGGCTAGAATCCCAGCTCTGGGGCCCTAGATGGCAGGAGATGCATTCTAGCTCATTTCCGGAGAATTAAACTGTAAATCAGTTGACAATGTTTACTTACGGTTTTTACAATATTTCCTCTTTTTACCTAAGAATAGGATTTTAAGGTAGCATAACAGACTGCATGTAAGATCTGGTTTCCAGAGCATAACAGACCACATGTAAGATCTGGTTTTCAGAGCATAACAGACCACATGTAAGATCTGGTTTCCAGAGCATAACAGCGAACCACTGGAGGGAGGGCACCCCATTGTGTACACAAATCAAACAATGTCTTATGATTTTGACAGAGTTATATAAAAAAATTCTAACCAACCTGTAACCTGAACATATTTGATAAAGCACTTTATGAAATTTGGTACATATTTCAAGCAAGTGATGAACTGGTGAGCCTTTTGCTAGTGATGGGTTGAAAACAAATTCCCTTGCCATGGAAACAAGTTGCATTCAGACAGCCCCAACAAAGTTGGCGGGTCATATAGGTGACTTTGCCTTCTTACTTCAACTTAATGCTCATTATCAGTGGCCTATATCATTAGATAAACAAAACCATTACACAGGTAATGTTCTTAAAACAATATTTTAATAATAACATGATTTTTGTTTTAATTTGACTTAATGCCATACCTAAATCGTCAACAGTTGTCCTTACCTCGCGTTAAGTCCAATGAGATTATTGGAGTCTCTAGGTCGTCTGTTCCTCAGCAAGAACAGAGACAGTATACCCAAACCACATGCTCCACACAAACCCAAGAATAGCCTAGTCCGCTCATCAGCTGGAATGTCGAAATTTCCCTTCAGCGTCAAGTAGGAGTACAGATTTCCGAACAGCAAACTGTTCAAGAAAATATCACCCACTGTGTTATATATATGCCAGCAAAAGATGTAAAACTTAACCTAATGAGTAAATTAAATTTTGCCAGCAAGAATATTTGAAATCCTTGGAATTAAACCTTTTCTGTTTGAATGCTAAAGATTTCTTTTTTTGGTTTGATTGGGGCTTTATGCTGTACTCAAGGTTATTTCACTTATATGATGACATGCCAGCCAAATTGGTGAAGGAAACCACTGTAAAAAAATGCTGGCAATATGCAGGACAGGACAAATGATTTACATAACATTAACAAGACAGAACACCACAACAAATCGGCAGCGAAAGTCCCTTAGCTCAAGGAGCACCAGGACACAGGAGGCTCCCACCTAACCATCTGTGAATGATAAAGAAGTTTACTACAGTCAATTCAACATCCATATCTACCTGCATTGCAATAAGGCCCAAAATATACCACTGTTTCTCCCAACAGTCTCAGTGTCTGAGTTAACCGTTAGAAAGGTACCCTGTCCAGTCCATAAAACTGAAAGCGACAAACAGACAAAGCAAGTTCCATTTAACATCAAGTATATATGTATACAGTTTTAACATTGGAATATACATAAATAAGAAGAGCTTGTAGCCTCTCTGATGGTTCATGCATTAGATATCTCCATTAATAAAGCATTCTATCACTAGCTAAAGAGGCCTTTTTTTTAGTTTAATGGCACTATCCTTTGTCTCCTCTTAAAGCACATGCATGTAGTATCAGACACAGTTACCAAATCAACAGAACAAAAATGAGTTTGCATCATAACACCTAATTAGAGGAGTTATAAACCAAAGGAGACAGTTAGCAGAGAAAAAAACACATACAATATAATGTTAGTTACTCACTGGCAGCTCCAAACCCAACAAGTACAGACCCTGTGTATAGAGCCCATGTCATAGGTTTTAAAAATTGTAAAATAAATAAACTGAAAAGAAAAGGAAACAAAAATGCATAACATTTAATATTACAAACTTCTAAAAATGATACTTCTCAATCTTGTGATATTGGGGATAGGAAGAAGAGATTTGAAAATTATTAGAGTGTGTTAACCTTATTCATATACAGAATTGCATAATTTTGTAGGATTCTAAAAATTTACTCAAAAACACAAAAATGCCAAACTTCTGCATGGAATTCACATAAAAATGATGAACTGCATTATAGACTTGTACAGTTCATCACACTGCACCACATCACACTGTTCCAAAGAGTTTGTACACAGTTCATCACACTGTACCACAGAGTTTGTACACAGTTAATCACACTGTACCACAGAGTTTGTACACATCTTGTCACTTGATCAACATGGCCTACATATTGTATTTTGCCTATTTTCACTTTTTGGACAGATTAAGTTGGTCAAGTGGGGAATTACAAGAATTTTGCAATATTATTGAAATCTCTCGGAAAGAGGAAACACAGTTTGAACCACACTCATTTGACAGTTTATACAACAATAAATAATCTGATGGTCGATTATAAATAATTTGCAACAAAATTTCAGTATCACAGCTAAATTATTGATTCCTGAAAGACGCCAAATGGTAGAAGAATCTGTCTATTCATGTTAAAGGTTCCGAACTTCGTATTTCATGCCCTATGAATTTCAAAAATAGTTTAATGTTACTTACAAATACATAATTGATCCGACCACCATACATATTTTGGGCCCAATGAAGGCAATAACAGAAGGAGCTGCCCAGTTTGAGACAGAGAAGACCCCGTAGATGATGGCCAAGCTGTGGAAATAACAAATATCCAGATTTACAATAAACAAATAAACATATCTTAATGTTTGTTGGGCTTTGAAGTAAAACTTACATCATTTCTCTCAGATACTATAAATGGTTGATGAAATAAGCATTAAAGTCATTCAAACTACTGAAACAAGAACAAGGGCACTCAAGTATGCAATTTTGAAACAGGACATCTAAAACTGCTTCCGACAACATTTCCCCCCACAAATTTTCAGGTAATGAAAAAAAAAAAACTTACCTGGTATAGCCATCTCCATCAAAGGATGAATTTTTCTGAGCACTCTGCAAAATGCTTTCCTAAAAAAAATCAAATGAAAATATATTTTAAGAACAACATTTATATTAGTATCAAAATGCTTTACAAGTGCATTTCTGTGAATATTTTCTTGCCATCAGCTGAAGGCACAAACCTATGTTATTTTTATTTCAATCTTACCATCAATTGCTATCCTAATAGATGACCCTATTCTTTGTCAAAATAGGCTAACAAAATATATTTTTTCTCAAAATCAGCCTAGGGGTCCAGCAAGACATGAAAACGTCTCCGGTCAAGTTGACAAAACGTCAACACAAGACACATGAAATCCACGTTGTCAAAAATCGGATCCATGTTTCAAGTTGTAAGATATGATAACCAAGTCGTAAAATATACCATAAATACCCTAAATACCCTAAATCCTCAACAAATTTGACCTCTAAGGGCACAAACTTTAAGTAATTTATTGAATGTTTAAGTGTGAATTTGGAACTAAAACTTACATTTTCTGGTAACTTAAAGTCTGAACTTGACAAGAAATTCAGAATTGCATGTCTACACTTCTTACCCTTTTCATAAAATGTAGTTTTATAAGTTGCAAAGGGGGTCGAATTTGTCAAGCATTTGCTAATTCAATCCACTGATAAAACTCACTAATCAAATAAGGGATGATAAAAATAAAATGTCTAGAGTTTAATTTAATTCAATTCGACAGACGGTTGCTGGACGACTTGGATTTGGCGGGTCCTTACATTGTCCTTACATATGACACCACAACAAATTGGCTTCCTGATGTCCCTTATCTCATAGAGAGCAACGGTAAAAGCATCTCGCGCTCAGCCTTCCGCGCACTTGGGAAGAGAGCAGGTTTCTATTTTCTCAAATTTGACTTGCATTCTGAGTATGCTGTTTGTACCAAGATTTTTATATTATATAACAGGACATTCAATATTTGCTATTGATTCCAGTGCCTGTAACTATGTAAACCATACAGAAAAATTCATGGGAGGTGTTATCATTAAATCATGAGACAAACTTATGAAGAAATTTTAATGCTAGAGTGGTAGACAGATTGATCTGTAGTGCTTATCACACCTTAACACCAAATAGACATTCTCATGAGTCCATAGCCATGATAGCAGAGGCTTAAGTTTCTGAAAAATAAGGCTTTAATGTTCTGCATGCCAGCTTCATGCCGTCTTGCGTTGATAAAAATCCCCAGAAAGTATTGGTGTTGAGGAAGGCATTGCCGCCAAGAAAAGAGTTTGGCAAATGGCATGCAAAATGTTAAGTACCACTCTATCAGTGCAGAAGAATTATTACTTTCTAAAGCATTGGCCATGGACTCTTGACCCTTAAAATAGCAGGTAAGCTTATTTATCTTTGGTTGTGAGAGAAAAATGATGATAACAAAATGATGCACCATATATTAAGGTCTGATATATCTATGATAATTTATTCATCCACTTGTGACAGAAGTATCTTTCTCAGGATATAACATAATTTGGTCTAATTGTAGAATCGGTCAGTCATCTGAAACTAACCTTTAAACAGTTCAGGATTGCATTCATAAGTTAGGGTTAAGCTTTGTTTAGTGTTTGGTTTAGGGTTAGGTTCACGGTAAGGTTTAGATTTAGGGATACGTTTAGGGTTAGTTTTTAGAAGCTTCAAGGATCACTTTGATATTCTCTGTCCTATAAATGTATAAAATTATGAAATGTTGTAGGAGAGATACTTCTGTCACTTTTCATCCACCTAGCACAGTAAACAGGGCCTGGTAATGCTTTGCAACCAGGTCCTTCTCCGAAAAATTGCAAATAGCTCTGGTCCTTCACAAATTTGAAAGTACGACCGTTGTAATGAAGAATTAAAAAATGCTACTTTACCAGTCATATGCGAATACTTAAGTAAATCGTTTTTCGCCATTCAATCAAGATGTAAGTCACTTTATATCCTTGCCAGCCGACAGTTTAACTCTACCATGTTTGCCTCGTTTCAAATATCGCAGGGGAAGGGCCGTGATAGACTACAACAATCAGGCCAAAAGTGTTGTAGTCTCCTCCAATTCCCCACAATGGTCCGTGACATTTGAATAGTGGCAAACATGGCAGAGTTTAAATTGAACTGTTGGCTGGCAAGGATAAAAAAAGTGACGTAAATCACGTTTGAATGGCCAAGGAGGGATTTACTTCAGGATTCCTACCTGCATGGTACAGTATCATTTATGAAATCTTTATTTCAACGGTTGTACTTTCAAAATATGTGAGGATGGCTTTTTCAGTAAAAATGGCCCCAGTCTATGATAAACTTTCCACTGTATTGACACCAAATAGTACGTTTTCGTTTTCTCATTTTATTGTTGCCTCTAAGAACGGAAGATGTCTGACAAAAGTTCACATACATAATTATAGCGCATGTAATGGTTTAATGATAACCGACACAAAGATTAGGGCGAATAAAAATTTGAAGAGTAATTTATGGATATTTGTGGACAATGCCAAATATTATATTATTAAGGTAGTTTATATATATTCTCAAAATTATTTAAATAAAATTTGAAAAGTATGCATTGTGTATGATTAAAGCCGGGCTTATATTTACAGTCAATTAGACCTTGAAGATTCAATCTGCTTAGCAAAGCTGTGGGTCACCTGCGTCTGGCATTGTTTTTGCCAGAACAGAACACTGATAACTTTTCCCAAAAGCTTAATTCGAACATATCTGATATTTCGCACAGTTTTTTAGGGTGACTTTTGATAATGGCATATCATCTCTATTGCTAAAAAAGTCAGTTTTCATGTTTAAAAAGCTTTGTGATTTGTGGTTTTAAACAAATATAATAAAATAAAATTCTTTACATGATAAAACATAGAAACACAAGTTTTAATAATTTGTTCTCTGCAATTGTGAAAACACCGATTAGGCTTTCAGAGAATGTCCAAAGTCAATTAATATGTTTTCGCTAGATCAAACCTCTCTAACTAACAGCTACTAATATATTTATTACTGAAATGACGTTTGAATCAGGTGGGGCCTTTTTGACTAAAGTGTGGTCGTTATGGTTAGGCCGTATTAGTTTGGGGTCGTTTTGGCCTGTATTTGCTTCAATCAGAGCTACTGTATTCGCGATTTTTTCGGAGCAGAATCTGGTTTAGTCCGAGGAGCTCAGACAATAGTTTTCTTGTTATTTTCTGTTAGGGCAAAAAAACTAAGGTCGGAGATCTACCACCCAGTGGGCCTTTTGTAAATTTTTAACAAGCACCTTAAAAATAAAAAAAAATGTGTTACAGCAAGCAAAATTGGCAACTTCAATGCTTTCTTGCCTCTTTTCTTTAATTTATACGTACTCCAAACCAGTTTCCCTACATTTAAATCCCAGAGAAAGTAGGCCAAACTGCACATTAAATGCCTACGTCACTCTCCAAAAGTCTCGGATCTTTGGCTAAGTCACGGGTCAGAGTTAAACGAAAGCACAAGCAGACCAATCTAACTATAGGCCACCTGATTGAATTCCTCAAGCATATTATAATCTTTTAACTGAATTCAGCTAATAAATCTTAGTTTTATTGTGTCAACTGAAGCCAAATTGTGTATGTATAATTTAAAAACAAATATCTGATTGCTAAACATAATTTTTACACTGTCATTATGTACATAATGTGTACAAACACAACCCTAAATCCAGGCAGTTGGAGAGTGACGTAGCCATTTTATGTGCACCTTGCAAATCAGCTGGTCTTCAAATCGTGAAAGACAGGTTAAATAAAAGGACTTATTTTTAAAGGATCAGCAACGGACAGTACATCACGCGATATCCTTGCCTCGGCGTGATTTTGTGAGATCCATCTTCAGACGGGTGTCATTACAACAGTGAACCGTGTTAAAAATTTTTCTCACTGTATGAAGATCCATTTATCGATAAGATTTTGTCTATACCATTCAGAAAAAACAAAGGTCTGATCACTTGGACTAAATCTGGTTACGTAGCATTACCAGATCTAGATGCAGAGATCTGTATTGTTATTAGTCATATTATATACAAAGTATTAGCAAATTTTCGCGCACTTAGCTATTATGACGCCCAGTGGTGAAGACATTGTGTCGTCAAGACAACTACGAAATCGAAACGTAGTATATAATAGCCTTTTGTGAAACTGCAAACAGGTCTAGTGCCAGAAGTAACTCTCCTATGATATTTAATAATTTTGTTAATTTTATAGAACGGAGAGTGACAGTGAAGTA
>JAVFBZ010131498.1:1806-22230 GCA_032466195.1 Katharina tunicata | reverse complement strand
GGTTTGTTAATATATAATGCTTTTGCAGATTCCCATTGAATGGCTGGTAGGGTACCCTAGGCGGATTTATTGTTGCGTTTGCTTAATGACGATTTGTGTTACTGTTGAATGGGTCAGCCGGTTTGTCCTATGGTACATTTCATTACGGCTACAGCTCTGTTGATAGATACATGTTGATACTTTTAGTTGTGTTCTTTTGTTATTTCAATCTGTGACAGATGAAAACGTGGTTTAAATGTACAACTGGCGCCTAATTTGTAAACTTGGTTTACCTATGTGCAGGATGGTTATGAAAGTGTTAGGGTCATCTTTATTGCGGGTTGTTTGCTTGTCGATGGCTTTCAGAACTAGTTAACATCAGTAGCCATTTTCGTTGGTAAAGACGGATTTCAGGTGTGCCATTTCATCACCTAATGTACTGTTGATGCTGATTGCACGTTTCATTAGGGTGGAAATTATGCCTGTTTTGGTCTGAAGTGGCTGATTGGAAGCAAATGAGCATACTGGAGAGAATGGATTGGTTTACGATATACCGGAAAACAACAAAATACAAAAGAGTGTGATAAAGACCATAATACAGATTCGTATGTGGCATAACAGTCTTCAGGGTTGTTCACATGGCAGGGTGAAAACATAATAACATTTGAAGACAGTTACAAAGCATGTGCCAATAATAATATTTTTACGTGGTCTGCAGGCAGCCCTTATTACCATAGCAGCCTCTATATAACGTGATAGTCGTCTCAGTTTGCCGTTTTGTGTATTAGGCAAAATCTCAACGCATTTATAGAAACTCGATTTCGTCCAATAATAATTATCTAAATACAGTATACTAATAGTATGATATAACGAACATACCAACACAAACATATACTCCTCTAAGAGAAGTCTGAGAATATGTTCTAATCCTAGCCAATTCAGATCATTGCTAATTAAAACACGTAGCCAAACCGGTTCATGTTTAAAACATTTTGTAACATTGGTACCCAATTGATAACTACGTTATTTGAAAAGTCATATACTTTTGCTGCATATTGCTTTTAGACTACAGTGATCTGTGTACAATATTTGAAACCATTATTTTATCAGTCTGTATAGCCGTGTATAGCATAGGGGAAATTTACGTAGCTCACCATTTCTAGCAGGGTTTGGTGTAGAGGCATTTACATGTAACATTTGTCTATATAATATTCTATGGATTCATTCTATAACTGGACCCTTATGGAAACCCAAGACTTCGACTCGTAGTTAAGTGTAGCCCAACGAACATATCAAACAATTCATATTGAAATTTACAATCTACTAGTTATCGCAATTTCCTTACATTATGTAACAAAACATTGTTAGGTTTTAACCCTATATCCATTCTGTGCACATACGAAACTTTCCGTTTTGTGTAAACGAAAATGCTAAATACAAAAAAAACGTGACTAAGTTTTCTTTTTTTTACACATAATGTACCCAAATGAAAATACTGATGGGAACTAGGCTGGTCTGGATAACCTTGTCGTTGTACAATAATTGATTGTATCAAGTTGACGGCTTCTTGTCTGTGGATGTTGTTGAATAGATCAATTACATCTTAGCTAACCAGTATAGGGAATTAGTAGATGTGTCTTTGATTTAACTGCAAAAGTCGCTGGAATCCATTATTTAAGATCTGGCATTATTTCCTAGAGGAGTCAAGACTTTAACAAGGTATTAAGCAGCATTATAATGTATTGAGTCTCGGGAGAAAATTAAAAGTCGTGCCTTTACAGTCTTTATAAACTTCGATTGTAGCTCTCACGTAACGAGGTTTAGGACGAGAAACGTGGAGTTGTTAATATATTCTTGGGTTGATTTCTTTAACTGAGTTCTGTATTGTCTATGTACTTTAGGGGTGTCGTTCTATACGTTGATAAAAATGAGTTGAGGCTGTGGGGTGGGATACGGGACATTTCAATCTCAGACCTTTGCTTATAATATTGTTGATGTAGCTTGTTTATGTCCGATATTGACGCATCTCCATGAACATGACCTATAGCTTCTTTTAGATGCATTTAGGAGCTGGGTCAGACAAGTTAGAAGAACACATTTAATATGGATTACAGCTCCTAGATTTATTGTGTTGATGTTTTGATGTCGATTCTAACATCGATTTCCAACCAAATATAATAAAACTAGACATGTACAATAATGTATGCTGAACAAGAATGAAAAACATTTTTAACATACATAATAGTTTACCTTATTTTCTCATTTATAATTAAGTATTCAAGACTACAAAAGTACCCTATTGCCAAGCAAGTGCCCAGCAATGGTATAAACTGAACTAGAATGCGATTGTTGATTGATTAATTGGCTGGGCTTTAACGCCGTACTTACCATTAGCATTGTTAATTTGTTACCAATCAGCAACATACCTTGTTTAAATGGCATTTAATAGCTGGGCACATAATACAATATGAATAAGATGGATTTTGCTAACTAAGAGTTAACAAAAACCGGAATGAAAATGTATTACTTTGTGTTTATCTGTACCATTCAAATATTTTGTGAGCTTGTTACACCATGATAGTACGTATAGTGTGGAAAACAAGTGAACCTTTAGTGAAAACTGTACAATAAGGTGGAGGCTGAGACCAGTTCGTAAATCCATTAATAAAAAAAAGCTTTGCGTTTTATTAAGAGTTAAACACTGCTCATAACGACTCCCTTTAGTATAAATAATTATTGAAGTCCTTTTCTGTTGTTTAGCATTGACATTTGAAACTCCCAAGGAAGGCTCCACGGATAAGGTTAAAGTCTATTGCGCCGTAAAGTCTGTGAAAGTGACAGATTGATTATCACAGCTGCCATTGACTTTCGTCCCGTATCTATTGATTCTCTCTATCTCTGTTGACTTCGACCATTTGACTCCTTGGAGATCCGGATATTTGTTAATTCTTCCATCTTCACAGGTCTCAACCCGGTAGCTATTTGGTAATGCTTGAATTACTTTCCATTTTTATCTGAAGACACCTCTTATAAAGGTATCATATTTATTGCATATGACAACACTTTTTTTGTCATTAATATGTACCTAGTGAAGAGACCAACGAAGCACACGCTTTCCAACGTGTATAGGAAAGAAACATTTTGGATTGCCGTCCTGTTCCCGGCAAGGAAATTTATATTCATTGCAGCCTAGATATAAATGACTAGCGCTACATACATTTACTTCATTCCTCTTGCATATCGCTTCGTTTTAAGCCCACAGATCACTGTAGCTTTAGGTAGTTACAGAACTGTGCACTGAAAAAAACTACTCCGTTTTGTGGCAATTGAGGGAGTACTCCCATGTTTAAACGTAGTTGATTTTTCATAGGAGTATTCCGTTATGCCGAAAGAAAGAGGCAGAGTTCACTCTGTTGATATTTCATGGGAGCACTCCGTTATTTCATTGTAGCACTCCAGTAGTATGAAGTAGTACTCCGTTATCTCGAAGGAAACTCCACTGACACATTTTATCAGAGCACTCCGTTATTTTGAAGTAGTACTCCGTCATCTCAAATTACACTCATGTAATGGACGTAAGGCAAAATCTACGAACTATATATTGAACCAGAATTTTCTCTATTGTTTAAATTGAACTCTTCTATTACTTGTCTCGTGTTAGCAGATTATCTTGGTATACAACAAGCATAATAATGAACAAAAAAAAACATTAATGTGAGTTAAACAGTGTTTTATTTATACTAATGAGTAAGGTCTAATTTTACGTCAAATAATCGGTGTGTGTGGTTGAACTTAATAAATATATTAAACCCTTCAAATGACATGATTTAAACAAACTTATATGAAAAAAACTAATTTTTTAGGAGCAATAATTATGAAAAACAACTCGAACTGGTTATGCAAGGCAAAATAATAATACATATTGAATTTAGAACATTAAACACACCGAATTGTAAGGAATGTAAAATGATGTAATTTTCCTCAATACAATACTAATCTAACATTTAGAACAACAAAAAGATAGAGTTCCGGGCCCAAAAATGACTGAATGAGTAATTGGCCCTCTCAAAATGAAAAAGTAAACTGCACTAGTCTAGAGAAAACTGACTTGGCCATAAACTAAATAAAGTGATCCAATATCTCAGTAAGTATCATCTTGACTAGAGTTTAGAATAATGGGCTTGAATTAATACAGGCGAATAATCTGAATTATGTGAACCTTAAACTCAACCTGCAATTCCAAATTAAGAAAAAAAAAACCCATCATATTTGTAATGACTAGATGTACAAAATCCTCAAGTGATGCATAAAAGGTATAACAATTCCCCAAACAGAAAAATATATTACTGGTATCAGTCAAATGGTTGTCAAATGTATCCAAATGACAAACATTTATTAAGGGAGGGGAGGGGGAGGAGTGTTGTAGTGTTACAAACAAATCTTAGCTATGGAGTGACTGCTGATGACTATAATGTACTGATAGTAACTGCAGTAGAGTACCATTAAACTTCATTTATACTGCTCAGCATGTAACTATCTTTATTACATTCAACATTTGGGAACATCAGGGAAACGAGAAGTTACTAAGTCAATTATTAAGGTGTGATAGGAAGAATTGGGCCCTGCCCTCTACATCAATTTTTCTACCTTTCATGAATGCTACTGTATTTCGTAACATTTGATTTGGAATACTCTGCCCAAACACATAAAAACTTATGTCATGTTATTGATAATAAAAGTAAATTAAATCTATGAGGACTTCACACTCTCGGGCACATACAGGGATTCATACATTTCGTCGTCAGAGAACTCCATCTCATTAGGGGTGGGAGCAGTATACTTCTCCAGGATTTGCTTGATCTCCTTAACGCGAGTTGGAATTTTCTCTTTACCAAACATAATGTCAAATCTCAAACACCCCCCAAAAAATAAACAACAGGTCCCGGGACTCCAGGAGGGACGTGATACCATTACATAAGATACCCTCACAAGCAATGTGGTAGGTGAAAGCACCAGGTTCCCCTTGCGCTAATATCCTCAGGTGGGGGTGTTTTTTCACGACTGTCTCGAGAGGTATAGAAGCCTGGAATGTAAATATCAAATACACTGCTTAGAGTCTGGTAAAGTATGCATAAATGTACTTAAATGCTCAGAGAGCTTAATCTATTTCATGAATTCCTGGACTGAATCTTCAGTGAAAACCGCTACTATTGTTCTAATGTAATTACCTTCAAAAGGCTACACGAAATATTATGCTTCTTTGTATTGAAAGCCACTTGGATGCATTGTCAGCTGTGCTGCAGACAGGCTCTTTAAAGCATTCTTGGACAAAAACAAACTGTTGCGACCAAGGTTATTTATGCGGTTTGTTTCATCCTTTCACATGTACATGTATGGTGAATACTTACAGGCACAATTTCAATTATTCGTTTGAACGCTTCTGGTGCACACAAACGATTCCTTCCAGCAGCTGGAAACAAAGCAAGGAACGCATGTAGAGCACAAATGAGACTTGTGGCTGAAAAGTATAAGAAAAATATGAATGAGAAATAGTATATCAGGCAATTAAATCAGCTCTTTTTAGTAGGCAAGACGTGGTGGTGGTCATTGATAAATTCAATTCGCTGTTCCTTTGCATACCTATTAAACACAAATTTGCCTACAATCTACTCTACACACAATACATGAGAAATAGTATAGCAATCATTAAATCTGCGGCCTTGGTGTTTAGTAGGCAAAAAGTGGTGGTGGTGATTGATAAACGCCAACAGATTGGAATTATAATCTAGATGGAAGCAGGCATTTGCCGTTTCTTTGCACACCTATTAACACAAATTTGCGTATTTAGATTGGAATCATTGTTTTCACCTCCTCCAACAAAAAAGCAAAGAAAAAACTATGATATAAGCTAACGTGTATATCTGTACACACCTGGTTGGTTATCTGGAATAGACTTACTCTAGTTTGGTTCTTCATCCTTAGCCTTTTCATACTGAGATGCAAGGTACAACGCCTGGCCACGCTCTCCACAGTACTCCAGGACACGGGACACCATCAAGGGAAACGATTTAAATAAGGCATCCGCATAGTCTTCCCATACAAGGCCTTAATATCCTGGAAAAAAACCTAAAATAAGAAATAAATGTTTTAAGAATTACAAATTCAAAACAGTATGCCAAAACAAGACCTTGCACAACAGTATTACATCTGATCTGAAAGTTTAGATACTGTTAGTATATACACCGTAACATCATATTCCGAGTTGCATATTATCACTGAAAATGACCAACTGAAAATAGGTCATGTTTTTGTGACTGTCCCTTCAACTGTCCAGAATTGTTTTGTCGATATATTTGTGACTTTTGTTAATTGAAATATGAGAACATGAATAGACCTGTATATAGAGATAACACTATTACTGTGAAAATGGAAGGAACTTACCGTGTTCAGTACTGAAATCCACCCAAAAATTAGCAGCAACAGCTCATAGATATGGCGTTTTCTCGGATCAGAATTAAGCGCGCAAATATAGTAGAAGCACGTGACCAGGGGGCGGAGACAAGGGAATAAGCGAGTAACTCCGTTGCAATCTGATAGTCCTCCATCCTCACAGTCGAACGAGTGAGAAAATCTTCTAAAATATCGGAGTACTCCTATAAAACGGGCTAACGGAGTAAACTCACTTACTATTCAACGGAGTTTTTTTTCAGTGTGCCATGCTAAAACATTGTAATTCCCGAATCGTGCAGGGCAATGCGGAGCTTCTTATTCGATACTTATTATGCATTTTCTACAAGTCTTTGCGTACTTTTTATCAAAATCTTATATTTGAAGTAACTTCTGAGTGTGAAAACTCGCTATGTGGCAGTAATTGCAAAACCCAAGAGTGATTTCAAGAGTAATAGTGGGAAATTTTCGCATTTGGCCGCCATCATGCTACCCTCGTTGACAAATAAAATAAGCTTTTACACGTTACTAATGCGCGAGGTGAGCATTTTTGATATATAAAATATATCTGAAAGTTCAATTTACCAAACAGAATTGAAAATCACTTAATTGGACATATTAAAACCAATAAGTTTGCAACAGTCGCATGATCAATTTGCAGACCAGGTAAGACAACTATGAGAACAATAACTATATGTACCCGCGGGACTATCAGAGCGGTTAACAAACTTCATGGTCATGTTATATAAATTACATTTGTTCGGATCTACTGGATTTGTGTTACTTTTAATCACTGATATTACATAGTTCAAAGCGTAAAATGACCCGTTGTCAAAATCAAACTGGTGAGATGTCTCGACTTATTAAATAGGCTAACCATTCATTGCAGTCGTAGATATGTATTATTTTGTTGTCCGCAACCACCAACTTTGTATTACATGTATGCAAAAACTCCATTAAACAACTCAAAAAGTCATCAGTTATAAGTTTCCTTTGATCAATACAATTAACATATTGTTCAATTTTCTTTTGAGATTTAAGACATTTTGTAAAATAGATTTCCGATTTCCTCTCCCTAATGCGGTTCATGAGATCTAGAACAGCTTCCAATGTCTTGCAAAAGAATCATTACACTGTACGTGTGGAATTGTCTAGCGACTTATCTTTACCTCTACGGTTATAAAAGTGAAAGTACCAAAGTTCGATGACAAACACAGAAGACAGCAAACGTTCACCTTAGTCATTGTTTAATGGTAAATCGCCCAAAGGAGAAGAGTAATAGGCTGACGATTACATGATCAAGCTGAAATATATTTTCTATGCCGCCATGATTTTCTTGTTAGGGTTTTTTAAAGTATATATAGGCTCTGTAAGTCTCGTTCATTTCTGCTTTACTTCTGGGTACACCCTCGTAAACGTAGCGCTTTGTTTTAATAAGTGGTCTTTCAGAATGGGTTTTATCTTGCTTTATGCTCAGTTATAGCATCGGAAGGGACACTTGTCACCGTTTGAACTTCCAGTGTGATTTTATATCTAAATATTAAAGTAGTATGTAACCAGAAGTGGAAGGAATCTCGTGACACCATCTTTGAGTTAATTCGTTTTATTTTTAAATTTACAAGATATTTTGCAAACAGCGTGTATCTTGTGGAAAGATGTGTATGGTTGGCTTTTACGCGGCACTGATGTTATTTTACTCAAAATGACGACATACCAGACCAATGAGAGAAGGTAGTCACCCTAAAACAACGTAGCCAACACAGAACACACCACGGCATATTTACAGGACATCGCCACAAATCGTCTCCCTGATGCCTCTTCGCTCAGACTACAGTACATTGCAAGAACCCCACGTCCCTCCTACCACACTCCAATCGCTCTCGAAGAAGAAACAAACCAGCTCAATATTGTCTACGAAGACACATTTTCAAAAACCAGAAACCAAAAAATAGCTTTTTGGTAAAACTAATTTTTTCCAGCACCTTACCTTTGTGCCCTGAAAATAATAATGCATACAGCGTACACGAACACTTTTTATTCCTGTATATACAATTCATGCAATGTGATAAATATGTAATTGATTGGAAATATGTATACATGTAGGTTTTGCCTGACGTTTAGCTATAATTGGAGAAAGTTATTATAACTAGCAATAATAAATCAAAACGAGCTGTCTGTCCAGTGTTTATCTATCTGTCTTAGATGCGAAAACGTTTTCATTGGCCACTACTGGATAATGAAGGGTTTTCTCACAGCTGAAGCATTCAATTTATGTTGACTGCTTCAAAGAATCTCCCAGTGTTCTTCGTCATACTAGGCCCATCGGCTTTATGTGAAGGGATTGGGAAACTAGTCTGATCTAGAGACCAGGTCTATTTTATATTCTTCAGTCTTTGGTCACATTATTAAAACTTCATGGACTGAATAACTGATTTTGTTACAGTAGGCGATACATGCATAATGATTTATACATCTGTGAATTGTTGTTATTCAGCACTCGGTTTCGTTTACAGGCGTGGGGGTCATGTTATGTTCAAGCTACAACAAGCGCCTGTGCACGATCATGAAATAACCATGTTTGTTGTACATGTCAGACACCAAGTGTTACTCTGAAATAACGATTACACGGAGTGTGTAATCTCAGTGTAATCGTTTTGTGGCTCATATTTGTTGGGTTAAGGGTGCCTATACTATGAGTTCCAACTATGGTCAATGATAAAGAAAACACGACGATAGTCCACAAGGAAGGGAACAATGGACAAAAAGTTATGTAAATCTGTTCTTGTGTGTTTTGTTGCATAGTCTGTAGAGTAAATACATGTACTTAATTTGTTTGCTTTGTTTGTTTATTTAACAGTGTATTCAGATACCATGTCATGCAAATTAGAGACTTGTGAAATATAAATCTACTTCACGCGCTGTGGTTGCAAAGGTAATCAGGCTTTGCATGGGTGTTAATATATGTAGCACTCTCTCAACTTCAGTTAGGTTCTTCAAGATTGTAAATACCCAAAGTACACCGAAACTGCCACACTGGGATTTGGCCTTGGTGCTTACGTTTCTCTCCGGAGGCCCTTTAGACCATTTGTGTTGCAGAATTAAAGTGGCTGTCCAACTAATGTGTATTTCTGTTGGCTTTAACAACTGGCGCATGGTACTCAGAGATCCAGGTTTTGGACGAGAGAGAGAGTTATCAGGAAATCCTCCAGCTTGGTTGCAAATCTCTCTAGTCGTTCTTCCGGGATTGTTTTAAAAGATCAGCGTTAGGATGATTCTCCTTCCAATCTCGTCCCTGTCGAGATTGCTCTTTCCGGGTTTGGAGACGAACTGCTTGGACCCTTGTTGTTTACTTTTCTAAAATTAAGCATATAAAGTCGGATCGAAGACGACCTGCTATACGCTAATAATAATAATTCTCAGCTAAAGGAGGAAATTTTCTTGGCTGAATAAAACTATACGTGTAGCGAATGATGGAGTAAATAATGCTGGTGGTGCACTATCAAAGGTCTCATGAGATTCGTGCGTTAGCAGCGTCTTGGACGGTTTGTTCCCAGCGAATACACTTCGTAACCGCAACGGTTGTAAATTGGTAATGTTGCAGAGTAACCAAATAACAACGTTAAGTTGCAAAATCGATTTAAAATGTAGCATTAACATGTTTGTGTGTGAGACAGACCGACAACACAACACGCCGTGTTGGCACTTGACACATAACGTCTTTCGGGTGAGTAACTGCAATGAACACAGATTCATTGTCGACTGTCACAACGGAATTTGTCTTAATCTGTGTCTCAATCGCAAAGAAAAAGTGACGCTAGAAAGCAAAAAGCCAAACCACATAAATATTTGTCAGATCAGTACGTCCAAGGATTGCTAGCTAAGTCAATGTGAAAAGAGGCAATTCTCAAACACAGCATCCATATTAAAAGCAATTAGCTTGCGATTTCCTTGAAATCATTATGTTTTAATTATGTCACACGTCTGTTTATTAATGCAAATATTTTGTATTTACTTGAATGACGGACAACTCAGTAAACTTCTGTAAAATTCTGGTTTGCCGAATGGTCAGACTGCTAGTCAGGATGAGTACTATTCTCAGTACATTGAGACATCTAGTGCCTGTTAGTTCATGTCATTATCTAGAGTGTTTATGACCACGAGGCATAGTCATTGTTTAGTAGAACTCTGAGAAGATACTTCCTCAGATTAATCACAAGTCATCGCCAACCTTCATCAGACATTGTGAAGCGATTCGTGCCAGGAGCACATCGACGTTGATCAGCGGACTAATACATTACCCGTTTAACCACGGGCCAGCCCGTTTTCACTAAAAAAGGGCTGTTTACGATAGAAAACTATGTGCGAACTATTTTATGAAAGAAAGCTAGATTATCTATAAAATAGTTAATGTCCGATTATCTACAACAACGACGTAGTTATCAAGTGATGTATAATATCTCCAAAACAAAACTTCAACTGTATTATACACACCTCTGGAATAATAGTAAAACTTGAGTTGACTAAGTGACAAAGGAGAAACATTACCAGCAGGTTTTAAACAGATGCAAAGGTAATTTGTTTGCATTCATTACAAACACATCCTTTATTTCACTAAACAGCACGATATGTATTTCAGTGCATTTAGAAAACATTCCATCAGCGAAAATCCTGAAGATGCGGTAATTACTTGGAATGCCTCGTTTACAGTAGGTTATAGTCATAACTTAGCTTAGTGTGATGTGCATTTAATACCGTTAAGCGCAACACGCGCATAATAAACATACCGTATATAAGAAGCATGTCATTCGACGGACGTTTCCGCAGCTTAGTTACAATTAAACGATATGATGCAGCGCTTTGCAAAAAAGTTAATATTACAGCTAGCATCTCCTGAGCAACTAAGATAACGTGCGATAGACCGATTTAATTGATTGCCACTTATCAAGGCATCATTGTTCTTCAGATTTTGTCATTGGTAATTATAGCCTCTTTAATGTATGTTACTGTACTGTAGTGTCGGTAATACCTATTAATAGTGCACATAACGTAATCACACCAGTGTGACTATTGTCCTGTTTGATAACATCGAGGATGACTAGGCGACGGATAGCTGTCTTTCATTAACTATTTAGAATAATGAAGAGTCGGACTAAAGTTCGATCTGTCATACAATGATGCCAGTTTACGTGCCGCGTAATCTTTAATAATTTACCCAAAAACACGTTGGTCTACGGGGACTTTCAAACGAATGCTAAGATTGAAAAACGACCTACGTTTTGCCCAAGCTACTATGCGTTGTTATTTTTCTCAGACGGGTAGCAGAGAGAGTCATTAATGGTGTTTCTTAGAAGGTATTGGAATTAAATCCAGACTGGATGATGGATTTAAAAGCCTTCACGCTTTGAGTCAAGTCAGCTTCTTACAAGTTTAACGTGATTGTATTGACGGTAGGAGAAAGGTGAAGGTGTCTGGTACACCATTACTATTCAAGACCAGACCTTAACGAAATTGAATGGCTTTGTCCAAACAACACCATTCTTGAACAGACGTTCCTAACTGAATTATTTTTGTAAAGCTCGTTTTACTAAGCTGTTTCTTTGTCTCTGATTGTATTTAAAACGAATTTTGCATGATGCAAACTTTTGTATTGTTTTTATTTTATGTAGCAGGCAGGGCAGACGCATTTGTAGGGACGGAGAAGCCATCTAGGCATCAATTTTGACAAAGACTTTACACTCCAAGGCTCGTATCAGTTTTGCCGCTGGACGATGTCAACATCTAAACAAAAAACAAGAGGGTGGAATACCTTCCATACTATGAAATAATGAGGCATATGAGTAAGTCGTAGAAGCTGAAAATTAGCATACAATATAGTTAACATTTGACGTTAAATATGTTCTCTCTTTAATGGGGTGAAATTCTGTGTAATTTGACTTTTTTTCCGAATGTCAATATAAAGTATATTACTTTCGATGCTTAAACAATTTTCTCCAGTATCCATTTAATAACATGTGGCTCTACACTCTAAAAAAATGCTAGTTACGTCTTGTCATAGCTTTTTGCCAAAAGACATTGTTGCTCAGCATTATAAGATATGCTGATTGGTATTCGGTTCAGAGTATCAATTATGTAATACAACAGTTACGCTCATATTCGTCACAAACATTTTCCGTTCTAAATATATCGGGTTTTTTTTGTGGAACCCCTTTGTGTTACTGCAGTTTTTGTCATTGCGTTCACACCTAAGGTCCAATTCTGAATTCGTGTTGATTGAGCATGTTTGTCTCAGAATCAGATACGCATGAATATATTTTCTATATATTGGATCATACATGCCTCGATGCCTGCATGATCCAATACCGGCACAACCTGTAGAAAATCACGTGTATGAGCTTGTACAACCCAGACTGGAAAGGAACTCATTAATGAATCGGTAATTGTGAGACTAGCAGGTGACAACAGGACAACCTAAGATGTAACGGAGACGTATATTTCAACGACGACAATAACTCCTGCTTGACGGAGTCGTTATCAAGGGAATTGTACAATATTTCATTTCAATTAGTATAGATTAGACAATTCCATCATCAAATAAAGGCATTCTGTTTATAAATTATAAACACGTATTGCCACACATTATTTTTCCCGTTCACCTATTAATTCGTGTTACATTACAATTATAAATAATGTCAATAATTGTTATGCCAGAGGATAATCGACAACGGATGTTGAAATATGTGTGCTTGAATGAGCATGGCTTGGACAAAGAAGGTTTTTTGCAGCGTTCTGAAATCTTAAAAATGTTAAATGTTCACGTCGCAGCGTATAGCTGAAACAATACCGAATGTGGAGTCAACATCAATCAAACAAAAATTAGTTTTATCGCCAGATTTGTGTTTCTTAATTAAAATTAACGCTTCGGATTATTTACAAAGACTTCTCGTCAATTTTCTTAATAGAAAATCAACAAGTAGATATAAAGGACCCTTTTTCTTGAAAATTTGGTTGGAGAGGAAAAACTGAATCATCCGTACTTACAAACGCTCACACATCCTTTTCGAATTGTATAGCTACTTCGACTTTTACTTATATTTTTGTGTATTGATGGATAATAAAAAAAACTGTGCGAATATGCCATTGGAAGCCTTTTGATTGATTCAATCCCCTGCGGAAATTTATCGAAATTGAAATCAGCAATTTATTGAATACAATTGATTAAACCCATGATTAATCTCGGTGCATTCGTGTTCGCTAGGCGTATACATTAAGGCCTTACCAGCATATAAGTTACGGTCAGCAATAGTTCGGTGTGTCTTTTGTGAAACTCTAGCACGCTGTCTTTATAACCACTTCAGTAAATACAAATAGCCAATATCCGTGATTTTTTTTCTCCATAACATTACTGGCTGTTTATCACGCCATTACATATACTAAGAAACAAAAGAGAAATTGATTTTGTTTGCAGTTCAAAATCCTAATACGTCTTTATTAGTAACAAATCTGATAATACTCTGAAACGCACAGATCAGCTTTGTCCAGAGATGTTCAAATTGTATACATAGATAGGGCTAGTTGAAATACTGAATTTCCTTAATCCAGTGGCTCTCAATGCAGACGCCTCCAAACCCCTGACAAGTCTAAATGAATTGACGTGCTGATCACGCATATTAGCGGGATTCAAATCCGTCTCGTGTCGATTCTTCGCTTCTTTCGCATTTTATTGAATCTCTTATGAAATTAGATGACATTGTTAAACATTAGATATTTTTGAAGTAGCATGATCAGCTACCATGGAATTAAAACTGTAAAAGGACAGGTGCATTTCGCTTTAGATGTTTGTTCATTGTGAAAATAAGAGATGTTTTTCTGAATTCTAATTAAAACACAGGAAAAGTATACTGCTTATCGAAAAAGTGGTACAAGAAGAGTAGATCCCATGAATGGACATTTGCGTGAAGATTAGCAATGTATACTCAATACCAGTAACTTTCTGCAATCCGGTGCCACCGAGAAAACGAGTACTTTGTAAATTGGTAACTTTCTCAAAAATTCCAAAGAATTGTTCTTTACGACAGCAATGCGAAAGCGGAGAAAAGCTAACAAAAGAAAAGTTAATGACTGCGATAAATCATAGAGATATCAAATTAGACCAAAGGATGTCCAGCATCGGCCGTTCACACTGTTCGTCATTCGACTAAACACATCCAAATGTAAGGATTCTTCACTATGTAGTATCAAAAAGACTCGATTGCGGTTTTTTTAATATATACAGTCGCACAAACAGTATTTCTGTTCTGACAGGTGTTCAGCGAAACAGCAGACTGTCCAGAGTATGTCACATACTTCAAACTCAACAGCATTCCAATATAGACTACCAGCTCACAATATAGAGAGAATTTAGACATTCAGCCAGACACTATAACAAAGAATAATTGCTCAAACGTTAGTTTTTTAGATTGTCAAATACTAGTTGGGAGTTTTCGATATTGTTAAATACTAGTGGGAGTTAAGTATACAAACATCACGAGCTTTGGGTAGTATCAGTTCGTTAGACCAAGGTATGATCAATATGTTTGGATTCACGTTATATTCGTCAGTGAAATCAAACCATCGTGCAATGTGCATCTAGATCAATTCGCAGAGACAAGATTCAATATATATTAAAATCGTGCATAGTGGTTCAAATAAATTAAGCTTTAACAATGCAACGCATTTAATAAAACTAAATTTCTAATTTTATTTAACAGCATCAGTGACTTCAATCTATTTATTGAGTAATCCACACGATTTCACTTTTTTGATTAAGCTGTTAGACTAAAACCATTTGCTAAACAACACTGGTTTTTGGTTTAAGCTAGAAGTGATGTCTATGCAAAAAACCCGAATGGCCACCCGGTATTCTAGCTGATTAATTCCCGAAGGATAATTCCTATAAAATCTATTCAACATTTGCACACCTAGTTATGCGTATTTTGGCTAACTCTGCATCCACCTTGTCTAATAAATGATGTCCCTCCTCATATATAGACTTTGTGTGGGTGTTTGAAAAGCAGGCAATATAACCTTGATTGTAGGCTATTATCACATCACTTATACATAATTTTTCAACAATATTTCACACCGTGGTGTATTACCGAATCAGATACATTTTTGTTAGGTGTTTTCCTGCCAAAAAGCATGAAAAGTGTGTATATAAACTGGAATTCAACGAATTGGCATATATTATTAATGAATAATATGTTGATAAACTTACAAAAACATGCAATTCGTATTGTGTCTCTGTCTAGCAGATTAGAGCATACGGTCCCTATTTTTAATTACCTTAACATTGTTACTATAACAAAATTTAACCAATACTACTGTCTGATTATTGCCCTCAAATATTTTTTATTCATCAAAATTACAGTCTTCGGCTCGAAAATTATTTCTCAAGCAATCACAGGTGCTTAACTACCCAACAAGAAACCAATTTCTTAATCTAAGCAAACAAATTTTTAAAAGTAGCTTATCCCTCTATTCACTGCGAGTAAAATGTCCAAGGGAATGGAACAAGTTCCCTGCTGAAATAAAATCAGTTAATTATTATCCCCTGTTTGAAGTTTTCACTAAATGATGATCCCCACGTCTGATATTTTACTTGTATATTGCTGCCAATTCTGGAATAACTTTGTAAGTACTGTAAATTATCCTTGTCCATGTATATATGTATTTGTTTCATATTGTATTGTCTTCACTCTGTAGTTTAAATAATTTTGGAATAGAACAAATCAGTTACTGACTTTACTCCTGCCTCATGATATTGCCTGACAAGTTTCTTTATGTGTTTTGGTGAATAAATTTTGAATTGAATTGAATTGAAAATAAGATTTGCATGTATGGTTGTGAGACCTTCCATTATGTTGACCATCAAACTAGGTATGAATCCGGAGACTGATTATTAAGTTTCTGTCACTTACTAGTTCAAACAATTACTGTTTAGTTTTGCCCTCTCCGTTTAAAACATTTAAGTGCTGGTACAAGATGGAATTTTAACTTTTGGGTATATTGATAAACGACTTTTTTTTTTCGCTTATAAATATACCCAAAAGTTTTCTCCCTATCAAAACAATGTTCTCAAGGAGTAAGAAGGCAGCAATGTACCAGATAACGAAAAAGCCTATTCCCGACATTAACAATAATCAATTGAGAAAAGAATGAAGGAGACAGAGGATTTAGTCAATCCCTTTTGGTGACAGCTGTTTTTGAACACAAGGACCATTAAGGTTTCTTCGTCCTATAGATGTTAGATACTGACTGTGGAATACTAAGCAAGGGATTGTACACAGTCTTTAAGACGGCCCAAGAATGTTTACACACTGGTGTTCTCAGTCGTTTTCCCCGTTTGACGGCCTTATTCCATGCTATTTGGTCTTTTGTAAAACTTTTTAAAAGAATTACGAGTATGCTTTGCTTACAGTCACCTTCAGGAGTTCATAGACATTAAAGTTCTGATGTCTACAACTATAATCTGGGCGTAGCTTTAAGGGGTGTATATTTTGCAAGTCTGTGGTTTTACTTGGACAGGTGAACCATATCACTTTTCCTTTGAACAAGTTTTGACAAAAAATAGAAACATCGTTATAGCATCCTTACACGATGATCAAGACGTTTGCACATAAATCGTAACGTTATAATCTCCTTGCTGTGTGAAGGATAAGATCAGCGAAGAAGAAGTACGCCATCGATCGTTACCTGATTAATGTGCTATCGTACTAGACTAAAGGCCTACTAAATTTATCTGTCATCTCAAGAATACATGTACATGTTTAATTGCAACAAGACAAGCTTAAAACTATTACAAATCGCAAGTGTAAGCTATATACCTTGCAGCAGTATTAAATGGCTTGAAACGGTTAAATGTACCAAACTATATCAGCAAATGTCTTTTTCGTATTCAGTTTTCATGTTACCTTGTGTTTTGAAGTAATCCTATAGTTCTGTTACGTAGACACCAATGCTAGCTTTTCCTATTTCGTATATAATATTATCAAGGGATTTTTTGGCGGCACTCGTTTAATTTGTTCGTGGAAATGACCCTGGTGAAAAGAACAGATTTGATATACGTCGTGTGTCTATACTCATCCCGAGATACCAGAGTGGGGAATCACCATCTAAGAGTTATTCCAAACATTTGATGATCCAATATATTCACATGTATCTATATATACACACAGAGAGAAAGAAAAAATTGCTCGCCTCCACCGGGATTCGAAACCGGGTAAATAGGAGACTTGCCAAATGTCACCTCAGAAAAAAACTATAATAAAACATATCCAACAATGTTAACAAAAATATCCCACATAAGAGACATAAATTCAAGCAGGCTAGCATGCGATGGTATTGTATTATCTTATATGTTTCGACGACTTTGTCAAAATCCTAATTCAACTACTGATCAGAACATTAAATGTTTAGGAAAGATCTATGTAACTTGTACCTGTTTTATTACTATGTTGTAGAAAGTAAGCACATAAATCAGCTTTAGTATTACATAAACTGGGAAACATGTACGCATAAATAGCAGTTGATGTTATGTTTCAAATGAGGTCAATGAGGTAATCGACCATGTTGAGCAAAGGCCAAACTTATCGACCGCTAGAGATAAGTTTGAGACAATGTTTTTCTATTCTTACACGGAATTTGGGTATCAAGAGGCTTTAACAAATAGAACGCGATATGCTCATTTTTATAATGTAAAAACATTCAGAGATTAGAGATGCCAGAGACTTCATCACGCAGACGCATTTTTCACATCGTTAATGGACAGCGATTGGCTAAGACATGAATGGTAGACCATCAGTAAGACTGGAGCATGCCAAAAAAGCGAATATCACAAGTTTCACAGCTTCCGTAAAAATGCATTGCTTGTCTTCGAATGTTCGTAACGGATGAAAACTTGAAATAAATGTATGCAACATCGTAACTTTTTTACGACTGTTTGTTGCCAACCACAAAGCGTCCCAACTGACCAGGAACGTGTTTAAATTGGCAATTTTAGACCTTTAATACCATTTAATCATGGTAATTATTTAGTTGTAAGGCCAAAACATATTTATAACATTTTTTTTTAAAAATATCAATCGGCTTTTCTGAATGCTACGTAAACCAAAATCAACCAGAGAGAGCAATTAATAAAGACAGCTCTATTTGTCTATAAAAAAAAATCCGAGGATGAGTATATACATATATAAAGCCGATCATGGCCTGCAAACAAGGTACCACAGCATAGTAAGATCAGTTAATGTTGGCGTTCTGTATGTTCTGACGTATTATTACTTCATGCTAACATTTTCTAGTTCGGTAAACCAGCCGTAGTATTCAGTTTCACGCTGGCTTGTTTTTTTTACCAGTTATAAAGTGCATTCTCGTTTTGTTATTTTAAAATATCAGTTTATTGTCTTCTTATCTTATCATAATGGCATATCATATGGTTTACCCTACATGACGAGCTTTTACATACCCCCTTCTCGCCATTCTTGCAAAGTGAAACTAAAGCAATAAGTTCTAAAAATTATGCAACTTCCATATTTCTTTCGTATTCCGATAGTCTGGTAAACGTTTGCTTTAATTAATTAATATTCCAAAATAAGAACGTTATATTTTCGAGAAACTTAATCGAGAGATACAATTTGAGTATAAATTCAATTTGTAAGACAGAAATCCACTCACGTCTTCTTTGGTTCTTAAACTGACGCTTGTGTGATATATTCGGACAAATTATTTGTTTTGGAGCAAAAATCCCAAGGGTACTCAGCAACACAAAAATATGTGAAAGGTTTATTGGTAATGTACACGTGTATGTCAAAGATTTATTGTGTCTGCATGTCTTTTATATATTGTGTATCCATACATCAGATGAGAGTAGATATATTAATATACAATGAAAGTTATCCAAAGTCAGAAAGGAAGTCATATTCCCTCAGATCTGATGTTAAGACCATATTGGTGAAGAATTGGGGAATCGGGTGTTAGTAGCAGCTAGACGCCGCTTGATTCTACATAAAACACCTGTCATTGTCCAATTGTCATGGAAATGTCATCCAAGAACCTACAGACGAAGCGAATCATCCCTGAACAGCTATCCTCTTTGAATGAACAGGTATAATGGGCAAATATGTTAACATCCTGAAGCAATATATACCAATCGATAAACAACCAAATAATTTTCTTTTCTTTTCTAAAACCATACAACGAATTAACTAACTTGAAAGCACTCCTTTTAAATTGTTTGTGTGAAAACGCACCTCACCTGGACATATGGTTTCTTTGAGAATATAAGGACTCATTTTTGCTTGCGAATAATATTTCGACGTAAATATGTTCAATATGATTTTTGTGTCGCGTGATAAACACCACGAATAAGCCAGCGGCTACAGAGTTATTTTCTCGAACCGTTTTTGTAATCTGTGGCACTGGTGGCAGGGTGATCTTTGATCCCGTGTTCAGCTTTTGTTACTTTAGTTGTTAAAACAGAGAAAGTCCGTGATTATCTCTTGTAACCTTTTTCTGAATATTGCCGTTTATGTATCGACGTTAGGTAATTGTGAGTCAAGCACTGCTTTGTTAAAAAGCCCAACCACATACGCTTATTATTCACTAAGTTGGCATGACCCTGTCGTCTACTGTACTCGTGTTCAACGCCATTTTTAACACGTCCACAATAAGCAGACGCAACATTGTTTTATGAAAGCGGCCCTATAAATTGTCACATTTGATCTTCATCTTACACGTGGTCGTTATCTGAGATTTGCTGATATAATATCTAATGCTATGGTATTGACAAATGTCTCTGGCAGCAGCTTATAAAACAAACACTAAATCATTCTTTTCCACTCATCCGTGTTGTCCTGTCGCTGAAAATGTTTGTTGTAAGATATCATGCCGCAAGTTGCAAAACTGTCATAAGAGTCATAACCAGCCGTGGCTAATGTACGAAAGGCAATCCATAGAGCGAGTTAA
>JAVFBZ010131387.1:0-23928 GCA_032466195.1 Katharina tunicata | reverse complement strand
CGATTCATGCCACCTCAAAGCGCCTTTTGAAGACAGCTATACCTCAACCGGTCTCGCTACACACTTGGGGCTGTAGTGAGGCTGTATAAGAACATTTCCAGAAAATGCGTGGTTAAAAGCGTTATACTTTTCCTGGTCTTTATATAAATTATGAAAACAATTGTACGGCTAAATTTATATGCCATAACTCTCGAACATCGCACTAAACTTAACATAAAAGTTGGATGTCACGAGTCTTTAGTGAAATAGTATGGCAATAATACGAAATAATAAATACAAAAGCCTATAAATCTGTGAATAAGTAAACGAATAAATTAACAACTATAACAACTGCAAACGTTACGAGACCTACCTGGACAAACGTAATAAGATAGTCCCTAATCCCCTTTTCCTTGACCCAAGCGTTCTGAACGTGCAACCATTTTGTGGAAAACTATAATACTTGAAATGTTGCCTTGTGCAGAGTAAATATCCAAGACTATAGAAAATCTGTTAATATATGCCACATTGGTCAATTTTTTTTTTTATTCAGAGCAAAAATATTTGGCATCCACAAAGGATGAAATCCGGGACATACATGTACCTAATAGGTCCAACGTACAACAAACAGATAACAAAGAAACAAAACAAATCCGTGTCAGTCTCTCTGTGCAGAAAACCGTTGCACGGCGAATACTAAAGCGAACTATTTTTGTTCTCGCCTTGCTCGTAAAGGTGTTTACCAACAAGGTAATTTAAAAAGCTGGCTATTGCAAACATGATAACTCCTGACAAAAATATATATTCTGGTATCTGAAGTCGATATATTTTAAACATGAACTTATAGGGTGACATATGCCACACCTTTAAGCTAATTATACTGTTCGCAAGCCAATAACCATGTTTGTTCACACAACGCAACATCTTATCTATACCTGTCACATCGTGATTCCTTTCATCGACAGGTAAGCCATTAATGGCATTTACATACCTGTGACAGGTGTACAACTTATATCGCACTAAATCAGATCCAATAATCATCTTTTATCGATTGTTTTAAAAGGTCGGTCGATCAGACCAAGAAACTGCAAGCCTGTTCGTACTATATTAAGAGACAAAAGCATTACCATCATTTGCTTAGATCCTGTTCTGTGTTCCTGCGCACTGAATCTTTTCAACCAATCTGTCATTGAAGAGCTGTCTGTGGTATGTCTGAGAAAAGGAAGCTTATTATTATATTTCATGGCCTTGGCATGCACTATTAATTGGAGCTAAACCAGTTACTTTGGCCGCTGTCCCGTAAAGTGTCCTCAGGTGACCGAACAAAGGCATAATAAGCAGGAATAGTCAATGAGTTTATAACCCTATGATTAGTCTTGGAATTAACACAGAAGTATAATCTGTGCATTTATAAAGTCGTTGATTGATGTGATGTGACAGGAGCGATGGTTAAACTACCGTGTGTTTATACTCATTGACTTCAAAGGGATTCACTTCCATGAACTCAATTCAAGCATATACGAGGAAAGCTTGAGCAGCAAAATGCCTATGTCCAGATCAACGTAAGACCAACAGAAGCTGTTTTTGTTTAAAGGAAGTGAACAAAAACGTCATCAACTTTATCAAGTCTTCACAAACTTAAGTCCGTTAAAGAACGGTAAAGAGGTAAGCCGTGACCACTTGGTTAACACGTTGCGATCCACTTCAAGTTACCTTCCCGTCAGCCACCTCAGGGTAACCATCTGGCAGAATTTTACATGGCTGGTAACCATGATGTCAGAACAAATAAGTACAATGATGTTAACCTTCCTATAGTTGACCAAACAGATACTGGCTGACAATCTCTGACTTTTTCATATTATTCAACTTTCATTTACCACATGGTTACTGAACAGTTCCGGTAAGTCAGTAAACTTCGGTTTCCAGAGGTAAATATCAAACAGGTAACCTCCTTGTAACTGAAAAGTAATCAGCACGTCAGTGAACAATTACCAACTGGTACACGAACGAACAGTACCGACAGGCGAAAATTTGACGGTACAAGTGACAGACTAACGTGATGGCACTGAAGGGCGAATGTCTGGCTGTGCATGTGACATACTAAGGCATTAGGCATTGATATCGGCAACGTCTTTGTCCTCTGCACTTGTCTGTCGACTGAATGGTATTCGAGTTGTAGCGACCAAGATATGCCTTCTTGGCCTCCGACTCAGATGTATCGATTTAGAGATTAACCTTCGATTAAGTGCTAGTCCCCGTCTAACAGTATTAACTGACACACGTGCCAGTTGTCAATAGCGTTATAGACATACCGCCAGGTTTTAAGTGGGTTTCTTGCACAGATACATTGGCTGGACACTGACCGAGAAAATTCAAGAGAATCATAGGTAACATTTACAGTTAATTGTTCTTAATGTCGTAATTGTGGTAGACGAATACAATTGCTAAAATGAATTGAGCAGCCATTGACTTGGCAGATGTTAACGTAAAAAAATCACTGTTCGCATGGCTTTATATTTTCTTCTTGGAAAATGAATGTGGAGTTAAAAGTGGTAAAACACACCAAAACATCTGTAAGCCTCGGACAGATTAATCGTCAGGTTTTTTTTCCCCGAGTTATCACCAAACAAATCATTGTCATATAAAGTGACATAAATGTTAACTATCAACCGATGGACATGGTTAAAAAAAACAATCGAGTGTTTGTTCAATGGTTTCAGTAACCTCTTTCGCTAACATTAGAAGTATTGACCTTAAAGGTTTTTAAAGAATGTTTTTAAGCGACTGGTGGAATGTGTGGTGGTTAATACCTAGCTTCCTGGGATTAAAAACCAAGACAGTAAAATATCTTCAATTCAGACGAGAAAGTCTATTAAGCCCACAATCATATGGTTAATCTATATTTGACGGATATAGACCGACGTATCATCTTGTTCGATGAGCGAATCGCCATCAGGAAGCCGAGTGAGTGTGGTGTTTTGATTTGTTTCTGGAAATATCTTTTGTTGTCTAGTCACTTTCGATAAGGGTGGTTTCCTTTGCCCATTGGACTGACACGCCGTGATACGAGTGAATTAACCTAACGTACGACGTAAAACCCCAAACAAACCAACATAGTTAATTAAGATCACAATCATATCGCAAATACTTTTGAGTATATTTGACAACCTGTGCTGGAGCCTGCAGCGAGCTTTCTGTGCCCAGGTGCTCCCTCAGATAACGAGGATTAGTAATTGTTTTGATGGCCAACTTGTCGTCCTATACATTTCCTGTGGTGTCCTGCATGTTGAATTATGTTCTTTATGATGGTTCATAAACAATAGAACTCAATTAAGACCTCTATCTTCAGTAGCTGGGTGGCGCGAGCTTCCTGTGCTCGGGTGCTCACTGAATTATGAAGGTTAAGGAAACCGTTCTGTTTTGCGTCCTGTGCCGTATCTGCTTTGCAGGTGGCCTGACACGTCGAGCGTGGTTTCTATGCCCTTATATCTGTGGACAAAGCCTGACATTTCAAGCAACCATGCATGCAACCAAGCAAAAAGTCAACCAAAAAGGAATCGAACCTTTGATCAAAAAGGCGACATTGATCCTTGTGGATTAAACCCTACACTCTAGACCAGCCAAACATTCGTTTACAAATAAATCAGTAAACCAGCACTTTTCAAGGAGAACGATAACTTCTAAACCATAAGCAGACGCTAGCTCTTTACGTGTCTGTTTTCGGACAGTTTTCCATGAAGCAGAAAAATATAGCCATCCACTGAAGCTAAGTAGATCTCATTGCGCAAAACTATCGAGACTATACTTGGATAATAACAGCTACTGGGATATCGTCAATGGATAATGATTTCCTATTTTTGGCCGAAGAAGAAAAACTATCATTGCAAGAAGACAATTCAAAGAAAACGTCAAAAGAAAGGTTGAATGTTCTTACATAGGGTTAGCACACAGGGGGTTCAAAGACATCGACGTAGTTCACAGCGTGAACCATGAAAGACAAACACATGATCTCGTGAGGAGAACAATGTGTGACTTGATCTTGAGACCAAATTAATTTCTAAAGATCAACATTAAATCTACTGATTGGAACAAGTGTAAAATTCACAGGCTGGTGCCAAGATTACTTACTTAAATAATAACCTGTATGGCAATTGGTAAATATTTCTTCAAGTTAAATCTTGTAAAAGGAACATTTTGTTGTGGTGACTTTTCACTCACAACTGATGCATGTTATAGATTACAAAATATACAAACTTTTTATGCAATAATGCTGTATTGAGTTTTATGCCAATGTCTTGTGGTCGTAGAGAACATCACAAACTGTATTGCACCATGGCTTATAGGTTAAGAACCACAAACTTAATTTTGAAAAGTTCACCCTTCCAAAAAGTGTATGAAAATTATTATTGAGCATATTGTGATACCTTGAAAGAAATAGGGGCATTTGGACTTTCAAAATTGTACAAAATAAATATAGCATGTTCGATGTGATTTTGAGCTACAGCACTTTCGAATGGTATGTGTCTAAAATCTCCATGGAAACACTGGAACGGGCTGAATTTTCAAATTATTCAAAACCAATATTTATTTTTAGCTACAAATGAACTATTGCCATATTTTACAAGGTATCATATTACAAATAAAAAATTATCAGCAATCTACAAATCTCTCAACTGCCAGGTCTCCATAACAGCCTATTTCCTCTCTCTCGACACTCTACTGCTGATTGTTTTAACAAATTAAATGGTGGCTCATAACCTATACGGGACATGCAAGCTTTTCTTTTTGTCGCTACAAAAAACACATACAAACCGCGGTGTGTCCTTGCCACAAACACACAGAAAAGAAAAAGCCTTGGATGACTCCTATAATCCACCATAGTGTTGCTACGTATTCCAATCTGTTTGACAAACGCTGAGAAAAAATGTATGGAAGACATCCAACTCCTTAGAAATATGAAAAAAACTTTAAATCATCAATACCTGATATTTAAAGATAAAACTGTTTAAAGCTTGCAAAATGAGAATTAAACCGTAAAACAATAAACCGTACTATAACAATTGTTCGCTTTAAATTTGTATTTTATGGACTGGTTAATATAAGTTTGAGTAATCGTATGCTGCTACATCCGTGTACACGTGCAAATTGACAAACTGTAAAGATAACATCAAATGACTTGAAATTATAAACGTTCCAATATATATTATTTGAAAGATTAGAAGCTATTAATAGAAGATTTGCAAATATAGTGTAGTCAATATGTGTGTTAAATATGCAATTTTTAATCTTTTATTATTTATTTTGTTTAATCCTTGGACATTAACCTGAATATTAACACGCTGACGTTAATACCGGGCCGCGTCGTGGATCACCTGCATGAGCAACAGACTGCTGAGTCCCCTTCACTCTACCCGGCATAGGTTCTAAAAGCTCTGCTGACCGGAAGTATGTAAGGGAAGCTTTCCGGAGGCTGCGCAGCTGGCTAGGAGTTTTTACGAGGTATCCGTCCGGTCTTCCTCCATACAAAGGCAACAAAATATTAATATACGGGAAATACCCTTGAGTATAGAATGTTAAACACAAGGGACCGGTTGCTCAAAGCAGTATTAAATTTAATCCTAGTTTAGATGACGTCACGCCATGTTGAAGGCCTTATCTAATGCCGCGATTATTGATTTAATCTGGTATTAGCGGCTAACACTGCTTTGAGCAACCAGCTCCTGTCATATAAATAAACAAACGTTGACTGCATAGCAACTAATTGTAATGATATATTCTGTTATTTTCGTAGCATCAAATTAATACTAACACTATTGGGTTTTTCTTTCTGTTTCTGAATAGGCTCTTCGACAAACTCGGAGTGAACCATTACTAGCGTATATATTGTTCCAGACTTTGGGAAGATACAGTCGTTAATATTTCGTTTTATAATCAGTGCATTTCGCAATGTCTAAGTATTTAATACCTAACACCATAAAAGTATACACATGTTAGCTTTAACCACAGTTTATTGTGTATCTTTACGCTGTCGATTCGTGTTTGAGTAGTGCTAACATGCATTCATGGAAAAAACATATTTTATTTGTCATTTCCTGAAAAGATTGTAATGTTGAGTTATTAAGGCGTAATACCATTAGTTAGACGAGTTCCTCAAAACAGTTGTATTGCTAGGGTAAACCACAAAATAAAACCGGATTAATTGATGCTCGTTGGGAGCTCCATGTGACAATAACCGGTTATCTGTCCATCAAAAATGTTTACTCGTTGGCTATTAACTGTCATTTAGTCGTGAAATCTAATCGATTCTTTAGCTTTTGATACATTCAAATATATCCGGGTAATATTGATTTTATATTTGCGACATTTGTTTTGTTTTATTCCTTTTGGAATTAAACTGGAAGCTAACACGCTGACTTTAACACCAGGAAGCTTCGTGGATCAGTTGGTTGATCGATGGACAGCTGAGTTCCCTTTAATTTTCCCGGTATTGGTTCAAATTACTTTGAGGACAGGAAGTATATAAGGGAAATTTTCCGGAGGCTGCGCAGAAAGCAAGGTGATTGTACGTCTCGGGTTTTCCACTATACACAGGCAACACAGTCTTAATATACGTCAGTAGGATGACAAAGCCCAGTCATATAAATAAATAAAAGTTGAATGACTAACAACCAATTGTAATGATATATTTTATTGTTTTCTTAGAAACATTGTAATATGGTTAAGACTAACACTATCGAATTCTTCATCAAGTCGGAGAGAACCATTACAAGCGTATGAATTGATTCCAGACTTTGGGAAGATACAGTCATTAATATTTCATTTCATAACCAGTGCATTCAAATATAACCGGGTAATGTTGATTTTATATTTGCGTTATTTTTTATGAGTCATTACCATTGTAAAATTTACCTTAACCTCGCATTACCTCAACTACACATGGCGTTTTCTATTATCTTTAACTAAGATTGACTTTTAAGCCGTTAATTGTACGGATTAAAACATCGCCAAAGCATGCTGACTGAATATTTCATTTTATTTAAACCCTCTTTAGCAGTTAAGTTACAGAGAGCATTTAATGTATTTATATCAAAGATATGCAAATTATCATAAATCTGTAAATAAAACGTCAACAATCTGTCGGTTAGTACCATGAACTTTGTCCAAACCTCCTCCTTATCCTTGGAAATTCGAATATTTTTTTGTCATTGTTTATTTGTGTATGTATGTTGCAATACAGATAATGACATCGTTACCAAGCAATTACAACATCTGTCAAAACTTTGATAAAAATGAATCAAAAAATTATCATTGAAAAGCTTAACTTAAAAACTTAATTCTTCAGATTCTAAATCCCTGCTTCGAAGCCAATATACGCTCAATATACATGATAAGACGATTCATGACCATGTGACGATTCATGCAACCACAAAGCGCCGTTTAATGACAGCTATACCTCAACCGGTCTCGATATATAATTGTTGCTCGAATCAACTTGTATGAGAATCTACGCATACTGAATTTATCAACTCTGTTTAACGGGTGGCTTGGTGGGATTCTCCTGTACTCGGGAGCTGAAGGCATTAGGAAGCCTATTCGTTGTTGGGGTCATGTTGTTCCTACTGTGAAGGTATCGTGGTGTCTTCTGTGTTGCCAGTGTTGTTTAGTGTGGTTTTCTTCATCCATTAGGCTAGCACGATGACATATGAGTGGCAGGTCTCCACAAGGGATGAAATTTAATAGGTCCAAAGACCAATAACAGATAACAAAGGAACTAAACTATTCCGAAGTGTCAGTCTCTGGTGCATGAAATTGTAAATCCTTTCATCGACAGGTAAGCCATTAATGGCCTTTACATACCTGTGACAGGTGTACATTACTAATATCACACTAAATCACCTCACATGATCATCTTTTATTTATTGTTTTAACAGGTCCGTCGACCAGACCAAGAAACTGCCAGCCTGTTCGTACTATATTAAGAGACAAAATCATTAGCATCATTTGCTTAGATCATGGTCGTTAAAGTGTTCCTGCGCACTGAATCTTTTCAACCAATCTATCATTGAAGAGCTGTCTGTGGTATGTTCGAGAAGAGATGGCTTATTACTATACTTCATGCCCTTGACATTCACTGTTAACTGGAGCTAAACCAGTTACTTTGGCCACTGTCCCGTAAAGTGCTCTCTGGCGATCGAACGAAGGCATTATGAGTGGAATTAGACTATGATCAGTCTTGAAATTAACACAGAAGTATAATCTGTGAAATGTTAAAGCCTATGCTTATTGTGGCTGTTGATTGTCAGACACACATTTTTTGTTGGATCCAGAAACGATGTTTAAGCTACCGTGTGTTTATAATCATTGACATGAGTTTGACTGGGTTTGACACCCTCTCCACTTCGATGAACTCAATTCAAGGTTATACGTGGAATGCTTGATCAACAAAATGCCTATTGCCAGATCAATGTAAGAACAACTGAAGGTTTTTTGATTAAACGAAGTCAGATAAAAAAACAATTAACTTTATCAAGTCTTCTTATTTTTTCCGTACCACAAACTTAAGTCCCTTAAAAAAAGGTACAGAGGCAAGCCTTGACCACCTCGTTACCACGCTGCGTTCCACTTCAAGTTAAGAAAAGGAAATGTTCCCGGTCAATACCTTCCCGTCACACGGGAACCACCTGGCAGCATTCTACATGGCTGGTAACCATGATGTCTCAACAAATAAGTACTATGATGTTAACCCGACTATAGTCAATCACATTGTTAGTGTCTGGCAATCTCTGGGTTTATCATATTCTTAACGTTTCACTTGCCACATTGTAACTGAACAGTTCCGGTAAGTCAGGAAACTTCGGTTTCGGGAGGTAAATATTAACTAGGAAACCAACTTGTAAATGTAAGGTATCCAGCACGTCACTGAACAAATACCACCTGGTACAGTAGCGCAACGTGCTGATAGGCGAAAATTTGGCTGTGAACATGACAGACTAACGCAATAGGTCTTGTTATCGACAGAGTCTCTGTCCTCTGCTCTTGTCTGTCGACTGAATGGTATCCAAGTTGTAGCTATCAAGGGATGCCTTTTTTGTCTCCGACACAGATGTATCGATTTAGAGATTAACCTTCGATTAAGTGCTTGTCCCCGTCTAACAATATTAATTGACACACGTACCAGTGGTCAATAGCGATATTGACATACCGCCAGGTTTTAAGTGGGTGTCTTGCACAGATACATTGACTGGACACTGACCGTGGAAATGCCAAGATTTAATAACCTATGATTTACTGTGATAAATTAGACAGGGCACATGACACATCTACATCGCCCAGTTGATCTTTCCGGCATCTATTTTGAGAAATGCTGAACAATTAAGCAAATCAGTAGGCTAAAGGAAAAATGAATACGAAGTACCAATTCATATTGGAAATAGACGTGAGCATTTTTATGAAGAAACCGAAAAGACAGGACACTATAAACAAATCGGCTTCTTAGCGCAGATAACACCAGAGCAGAACAGGCTCCCACCCAACCATTTGCGAATATGCATGGTGGTGGACGAATACAATTGCTAAGTTAAAACGAATTGAGTAGCCATTGACTTGGTAGAGATTACCGTAAAAAATCAGTTTTCACATGGCTTCATATTTTTGTCTTGGAAAATGAATGTGGAGTTAAATGTGTTAAAACGTACCAAAACATCTGTGAGCCTCGGACAGATTAATCGTCAAGGTTTTTTTTCCAAGTTATCACGAAACAAATCTTTGTCATATAGGTGAATAAAGACAATGCCCACAGAAACAATCTCTACCGATTATAACCAAAGTGCCGTCAAAATGACGTTGTACATTCAATGAATTAATCATAAGATAATGGCGAGAGACACAGTCGCACTAAAAGTGTATTGAAACTGCTCCGTTCGCAGTCAATGCTTTTAGTGGTGTGATTATAACCTAAGGACAAAAGGGCCTTTTAGTTGAACGATTCAACGGTTTTATTATACGCTAATGGTGGGAGAGAAAGTTGCGCGAAAGGTATATTGACATTGATCGGTGCTCTGTCATATTCATTTGGTGAGTGAGGCCAAACAAAAGCTACTATTTTAAAATCAATATACAGTGTCCAAATGTTAGCTATCAACCGATGGACATGGTTTAAATAACCAATCGAGGGTGTGTTCAATCATTGCAGTAACATCTTTCGCTCACATTAGAAGTATTGCCCTTAATGGTTTATAAGGAATGTTAATCAGTGACTGGTGGAAGGTGTGGTGGTTAATATCAACTTCCTGGGACTTTTGCCTGAAAACCATGACAGTAAAATACCTTCAATTCAGACGATAAATTCTACTAAGCCCACAATCATATTGTTAATCTATATTTGACGGATATAGACGGACGAATCATCTTGTTCGATGAGGTAACCGCCATCAGAAAGTCAAGTGAGTGTGGTGTTTGGATTTGTTTCTGGACATATCTTTTGGTGTCTAGTCACTTTCGATAATGGTGGTTTCCTTTGCCCATTGGACTGACACGCCGTGATACGAGTGAAATAACCTTACGTACGACGTAAAACCCCAAACAAACAAACATAGTTAATTAAGATCACAATCATATCGCAAATACTTTTGAGTATATTTGACAACATTGACAACATGGAGACTGCAGCGAGCTTTCTGTGCCCAGGTGCACTCTCAGATAACAAGGATTAGTAATTGTTTTGATGGCCAATTTGTCGTCCTATACATTTCCTGTGGTGTCCTGCATGTTGCTTTATGTTCTTTACGGCGGTTAATAAACAATATAACTCAATTAAGACCTCTATCATCAGTAGGTGGGTTGCGCCAGCTTCCTGTGCTCGGGTTCTCACAGAATTATCAAGGTTTACGAAACCGATCTGTTTTGCTTCCTGTTCCGTATCCGCTTGGCAGGGGCCTGACACGTCGAGCGTGGTTTCTATTCCGTTATTTATGTGGACAAAGCCTAAAATCTCAAGCAACCAGGCATGCAACTAAGCAAAAAGTCAACCCAAAAAGGAATCGAACCTTTGATAAAAAAAGGCGACATTGATCCTTGTGGACCTAATCCCACAATCTAAACCAGCCAAATATTCGTTAACAAATAAATCATTAAACCAGCAATTCTCAAGGAGAACGATAACTTCTAAACCATAAGCAGACGCTAGCTCTTTACGTGTCTGTTTTCCAGGAAGCAGAAAAATATAGCCATCCACTGAAGCTAAGCATTTTTGAAAAGTTCACTCTTCCAAAAAGTGTATGAAAATTATTATTGAGCATATTGTGATACCTTGAAAGAAATAGGGGCATTTGGTCTTTTAAAATTGTACAAAATAAGTATAGAACGGCGGGTGTGATTTAGAGCTACAGCTCTTTCTCATGGGGTTGTGTCTAAAATCTCCACGGAAACACTGGAACGGGCTGAATTTTCAAATCATTAAAAACCCATATTTATTTTTAGCTACAAATGAACTATTGCCATATTTCACAAGGTATCATATTACAAAAAAAAAATTATCAGCAATCTACAAACCTCTCAAATCTCAGGTCTCAAAAACAGCCTATTTCCTTTCTCTCGACACTCTACTGATGAATGTTTTAACAAATTAAATGGTGGCTCACAACCTATACGGGACATGCAAGCTTTTGTAGCGACTGTTGTTAAGAGGTGATAGTCACTACAAAAAATACATGCAAACCGCGATGTGTCCTCGCCACAAACACACAGAAAAGAAAAAGCCTTGGATGTCTGCTATAATCCACCATAGTGTTGCTACGTATTCGAATATGTTTGACAAACGATGGTAAAAAGTTTATGGAAGACATCCAGCGCCTTAGAAATATAAAAAACTGTAAATCATCAATAGCTGATATTGAAAGATAAACTGTTTAAAAATTTTTTTGTATTATTTGTCATTTAAGCTTGTAAAATGAGAAAGGAACGTGCAATAAACCGTACTAACAATTGTTCGCTTTAAATTTGTATTTGTAACGTTTGAATAATTTGCTTTTATGGACTGGTTAATATAAGTTTGAGTAATCGTATGCTGATACATCCGTGTACACGTTCAAACTGACAAACTGTAAAGATAACATAAAATGACTTGAAATTATAAACGTTCCAATATATATTATTTGAAAGATTAGAAGCTATTAATAGAAGATTTTCATATATAGTGTAGTGCAATATATGTGTTAAATATGCAATTTTTAATCTTTTATTATTTATTTTGTTTAATCCTTGGACATTAACCTGAATATTAACACGCTGACGTTAATACCGGGCCGCGTCTTGCATCAGCTGCATGAGCAACGGACTGCTGAGCCCCCTTCACTCTACCAGGCATAGGATGACCGGAAGTATATACGGGAATCTTCCCGGAGGCTGCGCAGGTATCCGTACGGTCTTCCACCATACACAGGCAACAAAGTCTTAATCTACGGGAAATACCGTTGAATATAGAATGTTCAACACCAGTCATTTAAATAAATAAACGTTGACTGTATAACAACTAATTGTAATGATATATTCTGTTGTTCTCGTAGCAACAAAGTAATACTAACACTATACGGTTTTTCTTTCTGTTTCTGAATAGACCCTTCGACAAACTCGGAGTGAACCATTACTAGCGTATATATTGATTCCAGACTTTGGGAGGATACAGTCGTTAATATTTCGTTTTATAATCAGTGCATTTCGCAATGCCTACGTATTTAATACCTAACACCACAACCGTATACACATGTTAGCTTTAACCACAGTTTATTGTGTATCTTTACGCTGTCGATTCGTGTTTGAGTAGTGCTAAAATGCATTCATGGAAAAAACATATTTTATTTGTCATTTCCTGAAAAGATTGTAATGTTGAGTTATTAAGGCGTAATACCATTAGTTAGACGAGTTCCTCAAAACAGTTGTATTGCTAGGGTAAACCACAAAATAAAACCGGACTAATTGATGCTCGTTTGGGAGCTCCATGTGACAGTAACCGGTTATCTGTCCATCAAAAATGTTTACTCGTTGGCTATTAACTGTCATTTAGTCGCGAAATCTAATCGATTCTTTAGCTTTTGATACATTCAAATATATCCGGGTAATATTGATTTTATATTTGCGATATTTGTTTTGTTTTATTTTTTTGGAATTAAACTGGAAGCTAAAACGCTGATTTTAACACCAGGAAGCGTCGTGGATCAGTTGGTTAATCGATGTACAGCTGAGTTCCCTTCACTTTTCCCGGTATTGGTTCAAATTACTTTGAGGACAGGAAGTATATAAGGGAAATTTTCCGGAGGCTGCGCAGCAAGCAAGGTGATTTTACGAGGTATCCGTCGGGTTTTCCACCATACACAGACAACAAAGTCTTAATATACGTCAGTAGGATGACAAAGCCCAGTCATATAAATAAATAAAAGTTGAATGACTAACAACCAATTGTAATGATATATTTTATTGTTTTCTTAGAAACATTGTAATATGGTTAAGACTAACACTATCGAATTCTTCATCAAGTCGGAGAGAACCATTACAAGCGTATGAATTGATTCCAGACTTTGGGAAGATACAGTCATTAATATTTCATTTCATAACCAGTGCATTCAAATATAACCGGGAAATGTTGATTTTATATTTGCGTTATTTTTTATGAGTTTGTCATTACCATTGTAAAATTTACCTTAACCTCGCATTAACCTCAACTACACATGGCGTTTCTTATTATCTTTAACTAACTGACTTTTAAGCCGTTAATTGCACGGATTAAAACATCGCCAAAGCATGCTGACTAAATATTTCATTTTATTTAAACCATCTTTAGCAGTGAAGTTACAGAGAGCATTTAATGTATTTATACCAAAGATATGCAAATTATCATCAATCTGTAAAGAAAACGTCAACAATATGTCGGTTAGTACCATGAACTTTGTCAAAACCTCCTCCTTTTCCTTGGAAATTCGAATATTTTTTTGTCTTTGTTTATTTTTGTATGTATGTTGCAATACAGATAATGACATCGTTACCATACAATTACAACATCTGTCAAAACTTTGATAAAAATGAATCAAAAAATTATCATTGAAAAGCTTATACCTAAAAACTTAATTCTTCAGATTCCAAATCCCTGCTTCGAAGCCAATATACGCTCAATATACATGATAAGACGATTCATGACCATGTGACGATTCATGCAACCACAAAGCGCCGTTTAATGACAGCTATACCTCAACCAGTCTCGATATATAATTGGTGTTCGAATCAACTTGTATGAGAATCTACGCATACTGAATTTACCAACTCTGTTTAACGGGTGGCTTGCTGGGATTCTCCTGTACTCGGGAGCTAAGGGCATTAGGAAGCCTATTCGTTGTTGGGGTCCTGTTGTTCCTACTGTGAAGGTATCGTGGTGTCTTCTGTGTTGCCAGTGTCGTTTAGTGTGGTTTCCTTCATCCATTAGGCTAGCACGATGGCATATGAGTCAAATAAATACGGCGAAAAAATCCAAATTAACGAAAACAAACTCGTTATTCAATAAAGACTGAGTAGGGAGGCCGTATACGAACATTTCCAGAAAATGAGGGATTAAAAACGTGATACTTGTCCTGGTCTTAAGATAAATTGTGAAAATAATTGTACTGGTGAATTTATATGCCATAAATCTCGAGCATCGCACTACACTTCACATAAAATTTGGAATTTTCGAGTCATAAAAGGAATAGTATGGCAATTAATACGAAGATGAGACTTATATATTAGTAAATAGGAAATATATAAATTAACAACTGTAACTACACCTACGAACGTTATGAGACCTACCTGGACAAACGTGATAATCCCTAATCCCCTTTTCATTGACCCGCGTTCCGAATGTGCAACCATTTTATGAAAAACTAAAATTACTGAAACGTTGCAGCGTAAATATCCGAGACTATAGAAAATCTGCTAATTTATGTCACATCTGTCAATTTAAAAAAAAATCAGAGCAAGAACATTTGGCACGTCTCCATAAGGGATGAAATTTAATAGGTCCAACGACCAATAACAGATAACAAAGGAACTAAACAATTCCGAAGTGTCAGTGCTCTCTGTGCATAAAATCGTTGCACCGCGGATACTAAAGCGGAATATTTTTGTTCTTACAACAGTGTTTATCAATAAGGTAATAGAAAAAGCTGACTGTTATATTTATAATTTATGTCTATATTCTGCTATCTGAACTCGATACATTTTAAACATGAACACAAAAAAGTGCCATATGCCTCACCTTTAGGCTAATTACACTGTTCGCCAGCCAACAACCATGTTTGTTCACACAATGTAACATCATACCTGTCACATCCTGATTTCTTTCATCGACAGGTAAGCTATTAATGGCCTTTAAATACCTGTGACAGGTGTACAACTAATATCGAACTAAATCACGTCCAATGATCATCTCTTGTCTATTGTTTTAACAGGTCGGTCGATAAGACCAAGAAACTGCCAGCCTGTTCGTGCTATATTAAGAGACAAAAGCATTAGCATCATTTGCTTAGTTCATGGTCGTTCAAGTGTTCCTGCGCACTGAATCTTTTCAACCAATCTGTCACTGAAGAGCTTTTCTGTTGTATGCCTGAGAAGAGGTTGCTAATTACTATATTGCAACCCCTTCGCATTCACTGTTAACTGGAGCTAAAACAGTTACTTTGGTCCTTGTCCTGTAGAGTGCTCTAAGGTGACTGAATGAGGACATGATACGCGGAATTAGTCAATGAGTTTATAACCCGATGATCAGTCTTGAAATTAACACAGAAGTATAATCTGTGAAATGTTAAAGCCTATGATTGTTGTGACTGTTGATTATCAGACGTAAATTTGCTGTTGGGTCCAGAAACGATGTTTGTGCTACCGTGTCTTTATACTCATTGACTTCAATGGGTTTGACACCCTCTCCACTTCGATGAACTTAATTCAAGGTTATAGGAGGAATGCTTGATCAGCAAAATGCCTATTGCCAGATCAATGTAAGAACAACTGGAGGTTTTTTTGATTAAACGAAGTGAAATAAAAAAAAAACCCATCAACTCTATCAAGCCTTCTTATTTTTTCCGTACCACAAACTTAATTCCTTTAAAAAAGGTACAGAGGCAAGCCTTGACCTCCTCGTTACCACGCTGCGTTCCATTTCAAGTTAAGACAAGGAAATGTCCCCGGTCAGTACCTTCCCGTCACCCATCACACGATAACCACCTGGCAGCATTCTACATGGCTGGTAACCATGATGTCTCAACAAATAAGTACTATGATGTTAACCTCATTATAGTTGACCACACAGATATTGGCTGACAATCTCTGGGTTTTTCATATTCTTAACGTTTCACTTGCCACATCGTAACTGAACAGTTCCGGTAAGTCAGGAAACTTCGGGTTCCAGAGGTACATATCAACTAGGAAACCATATTATAAATATAAGTTATCCAGCACGTCACTGAACAAATACCACCTGGTACAGTAGCGCAACGTACTGAAAGGCGAAAATGTGGCTGTGCATATGACCGACTAACGCACTAGGTTTTGTTATCGGTCTCTGTCCTCTGCTCTTGTCTGTCGACTGAATGGTATCCGAGTTGTAGCTATCAAGGGATGCCTTTTTTGTCTCCGACACAGATGTATCGATTTAGAGATTAACCTTCGATTAAGTGCTTGTCCCCGTCTAACAATATTAACTGACACACGTACCAGTGGTCAACAGCGTTATAGACATACCGGCAGGTTTTAAGTGGGTTTCTTGCACAGATACATTCGCTGGAAACTGACCGTGGAAATGCCAGGAGAATCAAACAATGTTCCTAGGACACATTTACAATAAATTGTCCTTAATGTCGTAACCTGGATACTTTATTGAGATTTAATAACCTATAATTTACTGTGATAAATTAGACAGGGCACATGGCACATCTACATCGCCCAGCTGATCTTTCCGGCATCAATTTTGAGAAAGACTGAATAATTAAGCAAATCAGCAAACAGAAAAATGAATACGAAGTACCAATTCATATTGGAAATAGACGTGAGCATTTTTATGAAGAAACCGAGAAGACAGGACACTATAAACAAATCGGCTTCTTAGCGCAGATAACACCAGAGCAGAACAGGCTCCCACCCAACCATTTGCGAATATGCATGGTGGTGGACGAATACATTGCTAAGTTAAAATGAATTGAGTAGCCATTGACTTGGCAGTTTTCACATGGATTCATATTTTTTTCTCGGAAAATGAATGTGGAGTTAAATGTGTTAAAACGTACCAAAACATCTGTAAGCCTCGGACAGATAAATCGTCAGGTTTTTGTCCGAGTTATTACGAAACAAATCATTGTCATATAGGTGAATAAAGACAATACCTACAGAAACAATCTCTACCAATTATAACCCAAGTTTCCTCAAAATGAGGTTTTACATTCAATGAATTTAACATAAGATAATAGTGAGAGACACAGTCGCAATAAACGTGTATTGAAACTGCTCCGCGCACAGTCAATGCTTTTAGTGATGTGAGTATAACCTAAGAACCGTCAAAAGGACGTTTTAGTTGAATGATTCAACGGTTTTATTATACGCTAATGGTGAGAGAGAAAGTCGCGCGAAATAATATATTGACACTGATTGTTGCCCTGTCAAATTAATTTAGTGAGTGAGGCCAAACAAAAGCTACTATTTTAAAGTCAATATACAGTGTCCACATGTTAGCTATCAACCGATGGACATGGTTTAAATCATGAAACGAGGGTTTGTTCAATGATTGCAGTAACCTCTTTCGCTCACATTAGAAGTATTGACCTTAAAGGTTTATATGGAATGTTTATTCGTGGCTGGTGGAAGGTGTGGTGGTTAATACCTAACTTCCTGGGACTTTTGCCTGAAAACCATGACAGTAAAATACTTCAAATCAGACAACAAATTCTATTAAGCCGACACGCATATCGTTAAACCCAATCTGAGTGCATATAGACGGACGGATTATCTTGTTCGATGAGCCAACCGCCACCACGAAGCAGATTGTGTGTGGTGTTTTGATTTGGTTCTGGTAATGTCTTGTGGTGTCTTGTCGCTTTCGCTAATGGTGGTTTCCTTTGCCCATTGTCCTGGCACGTCGAGCGTGGTCTCTATGCCCTTACATCTGTGAACGACATGGAATCTCAAATAACCAGACGTGCAACCAAACAAACAGACAAGCAGACAAACAATCAGAGTATTGTTTATGTATCGTCAGAACAAAATCCCAATAACAAACAATGTCATATATGCTTCTTTGCCAGAAAAAAATGCTACAACCCAGAATACATTTATCTGCTTATCTATGACCTTTATGTGCTTATCTTTGATCTTTATCTGCTTATCTATTACCTTAATCTGCTTGTCTACGACCTTTAAGTTCTTATCTATGACCTTGATCTGCTTCCAGTCATGTAGACTCAAAGACAGCTTGTAGGAATCGAACCTTTGATCAAAAAGGTGATATTGATCCTGGTGGATCAAAGACCAGACTCTAGACCAACCAAATATTCCTATACAACTAAATCATTAAACCAGCACTTCTCAAGGAGAACGAGAACATCTAAACAAATAGTTCTTTACGTGTCTGTTTTATGACAGTTTTCACTGAACAAAAGAAATATAGTAATCCACCGAAGCCATGCAGACCACATTGCGCAAAACTATCGATATTTCGCCTGAATTATAGAATACTTGGATAATAACAGCTACTGGGAAATCGTTAATGGATAATGATTTCCAATTTGTGACCAAAGAAGAGAAACTATCAGTGCAAGAAGATAGTTCAAATAAAACTTCAAAAGAATGGTTGAAAGCTCTTATATAGGTTAGCACCATGGGTTTTCAAAGACATTGGCGTTGTCGAGAGGGTGAACCATGAAAGACAAACACATGATCTCGTGAGGAGAACAATGTGTGACTTGATCTTGCGACCAAACTAGTTTCTAAAGATCAACATTAAAGCTACTGAATGAAACAGGTGTAAAATTCACAGGTTATGGGGCATGGCAAATTTTTAACATCTGCTATATCCATGTACACGTTCAAACTGACAAACTGTAAAGGTAACAACAAATTGCTTAAAATAATAAATGTTCCATTGTATATTATTTTAATGAATTGGAGTTATTAATAGAAGATTTCACATATAGCGCAGAGAAATATATGGGTTTGATAAATATGCAATTTATTTCGTTTTATTCCAGTTGGAAATTAACCTGTATATTAACACGCTGACGTTAATACCGGGCAGCGTCGGAGATCAGTTGGCGATGGACCGCTCATTTCCTTCCCTTTCCTGTTAGTGGATCTAATAGCTCTGCTGACAGGAAGTATATAATGGAAGTTTTCCGGAGGCTGCGCGGCTGTAAAGATGTTTTGACGAGGTATCCCTCCATACACAAGCAACACAGTTTTAATATACGTGAAATCCTCTTGAGTATAGAATGTTAAACACCAGTCATATAAATAAATAAACGTTGACTGCATAGCAACCAATTGTACTGATATATGTTGTTGTTTTCTTAGCAACAGTCGTCAGTGTAATGTGGTAAAGACTAACGTTATAGGGTTTTTGTTTTTTTTCCTAAATAGTCTCTTCATCAAGTCGGAATGAACCAATAGTGTATGTATTGGTTCCAGACTTTCGGAAGATACAGTCGTTAATATTTCATTTAATAATCCGTGCATTCCGCATTGTTTAGGTATTTAATACCTAACACCACGACCATATACAAACGTTAGCTTAAACTTCAGTTTATTGTTTAACTTTACACTTTCGATTCGTGTTTGAGTAATGGTAACTTCCATTTATGGAAAACAAATATTTTCTTTGTCATTTCCTGAAAAGATCGCAATTTTTAATATATTAAGGCGTAATATAATTAGTTAGACGAGCTCTTCGAAACAGTTGTATTGTAATGGTAGATCACGACATATAACTGGATTGATTGATGCTCGTCGGGAGCTCCATGTGACAGTAACCGGTTATCTGTCCAGCAGAAATGTTTACCCATTGGCTATTAGGCTATTAACTATAATCCTATTTTAGCCATTTACTTGCAAATACTTATCAATCCTTAAGCTTTTGACACGTTCAAATATATCTGGGTAATATTGATTTTGTATTTACGTATTTAACGCACACAGAGTTTCCTATTATCTTTATCTATGATTGAGTTTTAAGCCAATAATGATCTCCCAAGCATTTCGGTTTATTTAAACCATCTTTAGCAATAAAGTTAGAGAGAGCGTTCAAGGTATTTATAACAAAGACATGCAAATTTGCATAAATATGAAAATAAAACGTCAACAATCTGTAGGCTATTAAACTTTGTCAAAACCTCCTCCTTATATTTGGAAATGCGAATATTTAGAATTTTTTTTCATGGCTTATTTTTGAATCTATGTTGCAATACAAATAATGACATTGTTACCAAGCAATTACAACATCTATGTCAAAACCTTTTTATGAAAATGAATAAAACAATTCTCTATCAATTGGATAAAAACAAATGGCGCTAACAGTGGCTTACAGGGTGTGAACATCACAGAGGTAGCTAGGTAATTTATGGAATAATCCCATGATATTAACTGATGATTTTTGGTGAATTTCCTTTGTGAATGTCTTGTTTCGCGGCTTATTCAATTTGTTTTGAAAAAGTTTAAAATCCGCCGCGAATAAGCCGCGAATAAGCCGCGAATCGGCCGTGAAAAAGTTGCTGTGAATAAGCCGAGAATCGGCCGCTAACTTTACAGACGTTTGTTATCGTCTATTTGTTTGTGCTTTGTGTTTATCGTTTGTGGACTTGTGAATATTGACGTATAAAATTTGAAATTTGTGTGCAACTTGAGTAAAAGGTGGAGGCTCCACATGGTTCGAATGGATTAGGTCAAGTACATGAAAGTAACATTGATAAAATCATTATGGAAGCACATTGATACCTCGAATCAAACTAAGAAATCAGCAAAGCAAAGTGTCAAACGAAAAGCTGGTAAATTATCTTTAGCACCATTAAAACGTAGACATTCGTTGCCCATGTAATAAGCGAGAAATCCGCCCCCCCTCTCTCTCCCCTTATAGACCGTCTTGCAGCCAGTGAGGGGCGAGTCAATAAACTAAGGCGTCAAATCCAAATCATGCAGGACCAAATTTACAACTGGTATTAACACTTACTAATGAAATATCTGACCTCAATAGTTCAGTTGCCAATTTAAATGCTGAATTGAATGACATATCTGATGAAATAAAAGAACTGACACTTGAAAATATACTACTTCATGACAAATCAGAACAATATAGCCGCCGTGGTTGTATTCGTGTGAGTGGTCTTCAAAATGAAACGACTGAAGATGCTATTTGTCGTTTGGCCAACTCCATATCTGTCCACACTACATCGGACCCGACAAAAGTCAAATCATAGCTAAATTCGTCTCCTATCGTAAAAGGACGGAACTGATAAAAACAAAAAAAAGCCACACACTGAGAGATTCTAAAACAACTGCTCGTGTTTACATAAATGAGATTCTTATTTAGATGAGATATCAGTTGTTCAAAACGTTAATCGGTATGAAGATAGAAAAGCACGTCCATAGGGTATGGACCTACGATGGGAGCCTATTCTATAAATTAAGAGATGATGGACTTCAACAACAATGACTGACTAGAATGCTTCGCCATTTAACTTAAAAAGTATCCCAGACAACTTCCTCTTTGACAAAAAGTTGAAAACTTATTTTAAAACAACCGATCCACCATCATGGTACTATGTTGGATGCAGACCAGAAAATGTTGTTCTCTGTCGACTCAAAAACGGTTGCAGCTCCCTAAACTACGATATGTCAAACAACCATTTAACCATTAATCCAAAATGCGCTTGCAACATTAGTAATGTGAGAGCAGATCATTATCTGATCCACTGCCCTTGGTATTTGAAACAGAGACAGAAATTTATGGAGGTATCTCTGCGTCTGGATGCGTTGTGAATTTCGTGTTATTGTTGTATGGTGATATGAGGCTGCCGTGTAAAACTAATAAACATACTTTAAACTTATGTTGTATTTACATAAAAGAAACAAAACGATTCTCTAGTTTGTTTGTTTTTTTTCTCATTATTTTCTGTTTCTTCTCATTTTGAACAGTTTTTTCTAAAATAATTAGTACTCCGGCCTGCACATTGTACATTTTGTATGCATGTACATATGCGCATATGCATGTGAGTTTATGTATGTATATGTATCGGCTTTAATAAGTAGATATCCCTGTGCTAGTCTGATTACTCTTTATAAGAAATGCAAAAAATTTGGTTTTGGACTCGATTCCCAAGGAAGAATTGCACCATCTTGTCTTTTTTAACATATATTATTATTTTTAGTAAGAAAATTGGTAGTTACGTTAGGTTATGAGTAAACGTATAAACATGTCTGTACATATATGTATACTGAGGGATAAGTAACTTCATGTACGTTTTTGCAAAGTCAAAATGCTGGGATAGCATGAACCCTTTAAAATATATTTTTTGCTCTTAAAAATATATATATCCTCAATCACAAGATAGCTAAGCAAAAAACCCGCATTTACAGCACTATTTTTTATTTATCGTCGACCATGTATGAAAATGTTTTTGATCAGGTCAAGATTCCCCATGCCTGTCCTATTATTGCACCTCGTTTTATGTATATTCGTTCAATGTTCAATTTGCACCATTAAAATATGTATGCATTGCAATGTTATTATTGAGAAGAAAGATGAGTCATGCTCTCAGCTCCGATGAAAATAAAGCTAAAAAAAATCTCTTTGAAAGGCATATCCTTAAAACCCTAATTCTTCAGATTCTAAATCCGTGCTTTATATGTTCGCTTGTGTGTCTGCGCAGTGAATCGAAGCTAATAAATGCTTAATATACATGGTAAGACGATGCATGCCCATTTGACGATTCATGCAACCACAAAGCGCCGTTTGGCGACAGCTATACCTCAACCGGTCTCGATATATAATTGGTGCTGGAATCAACTTGTCTGAGAATCTACGCATACTGAATTTACCAATTCGGTTTAATTGGTGGCTTTGTGGGATTCTCCTGTACCCGGGAGCTAAAGGAACCAGGAAGCCTATTCGTTATGGGGTCCTGTATTTCCTACTGTGAATGTATTGTAGTGTCTTCTGTGTTGCCAAAGTTGTTTATAAAGGTTTCCTCCACTATTTTTGTATTTTGTAATGCGGGCATGCCAGCTTAATGAAGCTTGCATGCCGGCATGTGAGTGAAATAACTATGGCGAAAAATCCAAATTAAAGAAAACAAACTCTTGATTAAATACAAAATGAGTAGGGAGGCTGTATACGAACATTTCCAGAAAATGCGGGATTAAAAACGTTATACTTTTCCTGGTATTTAGATAAATTATGAAAATAATTGAACAATTGAGCATCACACTACACTTAAAACAGAAGTTGGATTTCTCGAGTCATTAATGAGATAGTATGGCAATTATTACGAAGACATCAACTTGTACGTTTGTGAATATGGAACGTATAAATTAAAAACTTTAACAACAATTGCAAACGTCATGAGACCTACCTGGACAAACGTGATAAAATAATCCCTAATCCAGTTTTCCTTGACTTAAGCCTTCCGAATGTGGAACCATTTTGCGAAAAACTATAATTCCTGAAATGTTGCCGCGTGCAGCGTAAATATCCAAGACTTTAGAAAATTTGTTAATAAATTCCAAATGCGTCAATTTTTATAAACTTCAGAGCAAGAACTTTTAGCACGTCTCCACAAGGGATGAAATCCGAGACATATATAACAGGTCCAACGTCCAACAAACAGATAACAAAGAAACTAAAGAAATCCGAAGTGTCAGTCTCTTTGTGCAGAAAACCGTTGCACCGCGGATACT
>JAVFBZ010131276.1:0-23935 GCA_032466195.1 Katharina tunicata | reverse complement strand
CAATTATCAGCATTAATTTGTCGAATGCAAATAGTTTATTCTAAAATATTCCGCACAGTTTTGCTAATAATCAGCCCATTGTATATTTGTGAGAGAAGTAAGATTTGAAATTTGGAAAAGTTTTTGTAACTGTACGAAATTGTGTAGCCTCTTTCTGATTATTAACCTTGGCCACTTTTTTTCTCACAGAGCCATCAGCCACAAACACAGAGGATTGTGTAAAAAGTTACTTACGCTTCCTACGGTAAAATTAATCCCGGTTAATCGGCAACGTGGCGTTTAGTCTTCTAATCCTGCTTCCTACGGTAAATTTACACCCGGTTAATTCGGCAGATTGACTGCGTCTGGATCCTCCATATAGACTACACAGGATTAAAGTTTGCAAAATGGGTCATATATGACTGATCAAACTGAAATAATGTCGCTTAGTTCCAACAACTATTGATAAAACGTTATTTTACATACATAGTTCAATTTATATTTTATCCAGCCCAGACATGTTTATGTACATGTGTATACAGCAGATATAGGTATGTATATAATTTTGTGTTTTGTATCAAATGATAAGAAACGTCTAGTGAGCCCTTTTCATTTAAACTTACTATATTTTACTATTTTTGTAGTTGTCTATAATTTTTTTTTTTTTTTTTTTTTTTACAATTGTGTAATAATACATTCTATGGGAGCAATGTTTATATAGACCAATGCCTGTTTATTACCCCAATTTCGATTTTGAAATAAAAATACCGTTTAAACTAACAACTATTGAAAACGGCGTAAAGACCCCAATCAAACAAACAACTATTCAAGCTTCTCCTTTAATTTCGTTTACAGACCTACCAGGATATTATCACTGTGTAAACCGGACTACCAGACCTTGTGTACCTATAGAATAAGATAAACTCCCAACAAGGAAGTCATATTGGTATAGATAATAGATTTTGGCTTAATTATGCCTTAAACAGTTTTAATGTATACATGTTTAACTGAGGTTGGCAAATAAAAGGCTAAATATATTATCTATACCACCATGACGTCCTCGTTCGGAGTTTGTCTTATTCTAAAACGGCTGACTTGTGTCGAGCTCCTAGGAAAGGATGTGATAGATAAGCAATCGAGCCTTACTACATTTCCCTACTGAATAGTCAATCTACTTCACAGGCAGAAACTACAATGCGTCTTTTCCTTTCATTGTAAATTGAGTTCTGTTTGTTCATGCCTCTTATGCTCTACGAGAAGAGCAATGAAACCTAGTTTGTGTTCCTGATTGATTTTAGGCGTCAAACACTTTGATTAGTTAATGGGCGACAACAAACGAATGAAGGTGTATTTTTTTTAAGAAAATATACAATAAAAATAAAATTTAACAAAACAGATTGTTTCAGTGACTAAAACACATTATTGGCAATAAAGATTCACGTTATGTTTAGAGATTTCTGCATATGAAGCTCCTACATCTTATCTTTTCGCCTTACAAATAGGATTGGTGAATGAACAAATATAATTATCGTTTTTAAACCAATCCGTTTTCTCTTTATCTATTTCCGTGAAGGAAAGTTTGAGATTTTTCACAAAGGATTTTCAGTTGGTCTTGTAGAAGGCACTCTGATGGGCTAATTAGGCCTGGCATATATCAGTCGTTTGCCTGTCATCCACAGAGGTCATTACCACGAACAAATTAACAATTGTGTAATGATAAAATCTATAAGTAGGTGGCATCCAGCTGATTTAGGTGACATGCCAGTGTCGAAACGTCACTGGCAGCATACAGATCATTCTAGCAATTTCATCCCAAGACAAAGCATGGGGTGATACGTGGCTGTGTAGTTAGGTATAACATGGTACCATTGTTGGCTTTCAGTGGCATTGTTCAAAATGTGTCAAGCTTAGTGATCAAGCTCAGTTATTTAAATGTCAACAGCAACAGTTGGACATTTTTCTTTATCTGTTATTTTATATAAAAATATATTCGGATATATTCGATTTAATGTTCCAGTTAGTGTGCGGTACAAGCACGAGCTGCACTTGTGACAGATTACCTTAAGTACTCGATTATACCCCAAGGAAGTAACCAGATTGTGTAATGTATATGAAGCATAGGTCCCTAGAGGAAAATTTGAATACAAGAATATAAAGCAACATACTGTATAGATCTTGACTGCTGTATTCTATAGGCCTCCGTAGTCCACTTGGTAACAGCGCTGGACCTGTCAGCCTGAAACCCTAGTTCAAATCTCGGTGGACGCAAGCAAATTTTATTTCTCTACATTTATAAATACATATATCCCAGAACCAGATTTTTTTAATTGCCCAAACATTAAACAAATTTGTGGGTAACATCTAGATAAAAATACACTATTTCAGTGTCCATGTCAGTGCTTTTCGCAGAGAAAGATTAGCAGCCTTTACTTGGATAAAAATTTGGTCAATCTACCTTGAGCCTCCGTAGCTCAGTCAGTTAAAGCGCTGGGCCAGCTAGCCAGCAATCCTAGTTCGAATCACGGTGTAAGCCCGCACATTTTCTTTCTCTACATTTATAAATGTTTTTATATACCAGAACCAGATTTTCGGAATTGCCCAATAAAAGCATTTGTGGGTAGTATTTAGATATAAATGACGCTGTTTCAGGCCCTGTGTCAGTGCTTGACGTATAGACAGATTTGCAGCCTTTACTTGGATAAATATTCGGTCTTTTTACCGTGAAGCTCCGTAGCTAAGTCGGATAGAGACACGAGTTCAAATCCCGGTGGATGCAAGCAAATTTTCCTTCTCTACATTTATAAATATATATGTGTCAACAGGTTGAATTCCCAAGGTTACAAATATATGTTTTTATTGAAGATCCAACCATTATTTTAAAAATTATTGCAAATCGAAAGAGATAAATAAGTTCATTAGCTTTAACACCAAATAAATGAATTCATCTACTAGAATAGACCTAGAACTCAAAAACAATGTCTCACACTCTTTAAGTTTTGTTTAGAACGATCACAGTACAATATTTTGGCTATACAACCTTGGGAAACCGTATAAAAAAAGCAAACATCAGAACACGTTTAAAAAAATCTAGTATGAACCTAGAAAAACTGATGCACCTTTTTTAAGCGCATGTGTGTTTTCTTTTCAATGCAACACATTTGAAGCTTGTACGATAAATAGTTTTAGTCAAAGCAATAAGAAAATGTTTTCAATTTTGAGATGGTCCAGCTAGACCGTAAGTAGGTATTATTCAATCATTTATATGTGACTAATGTTATGCGCAGTGCAAATTGCTTCTGTTGTCCCTTAATACAACAGTACAATGGCGTTTATTTTCAAAACCTTGCTTATTAAAACTAAGATTATATTTTGAGCACAATGTGTGAGAAGACCTTTAAATACAAATCTCACTCAATCCTATATTGTAATTGGCTCTCGGGGAAATTGTGTTTAGCTGCTAATTACAACATGTCGGGAATTGCAAACAGTCATTACTACGCGGTGTAAATTCAATCGTTGTAGCATTGATTCTGTTAGTAACAAAATCTTTCTCTGCTAATTAAATGTCGACGACGTGTGAGCGAAAAACATAACATCGGCCGTTTTATTCTTCCCATTGTGTTGAACACAAAAGCGAAATGTTGGCCTGAACAGTGTACCTGTGTCACTCTTCTAGATCTATCTCCTTCCGTTATCTCAAATGTCCCTCCTGAAACACGTTTGCTCCCCTGGCCCGAAGACTTGCTCGGTAAGTCCCCAAAGTATCGTGACACTTATCAGCATTTTTTGTCCCATGTAAACTCTAAATCTGAACCTTTCCTGATCGGTTGCGATAATAATAAGCCATTGAGTGTCACAAAACATGATATATTTGTGTGAGAAATGAGATTTGAAATTTTCTTTTCGTAATTTTAAGAAATACTTTAGCATCATTACGTTCTTGTTTTGCTTTCCACACTGCCCATAAACAAACATACGTTAGATCATGTGAAAAAACATTTTAGTGCTCCCCAAAGAATACCAGGTACATGTACATGTAAGTCAGCAACATGGCCATTAATTCTCTAATCTTGCACATTTGAGATAATGGTATCAGCTTGGTGTCATGTTTTTACCTGTAACAAATGCGACCAGTCCGATATCAAACAGGATTAAAGTGTCCATCTGATGGAAATGTTTGTTCTAACAACTATCCAAACAGCTTCTCCTTTACTCATGGAAGGACCTTCCCGGTATATTATCATTGATGATCAACCCGAAGGCACTTGTGTCCTCGTAGAAGTGATTTACAATTATATCAATGATTGACGTTATCTTTTGAAACTTCTGCATATTGCCTACTTTTCGACATACCACTGGCTATTAGTACGGTAATAGTTTTTACAAATACGTTTTTTTGAAGGACCCAACATAATTGTGGTTTTCAGATTGATCCATTTTCTATTTATCATTTTCCCTGAAGGAAAGTTCTGAGATTATTCGCCAAGACTTGTCATTTTTTTGTTCAGATAGCCTCTAGAGAGCACTCTGATGTTTTTCTTAAGCAGGCAGTGGTTAGCCTGCCATTCACACAGGCTTTTTCCAGAAACACATTCACAATTGTACTATAAAATCTAATACCAATAGGTGGTTATATGCAACAGCATCATATTTTATAAAATAAATACAATCCCGATCGAATTAATATGGTTTGTAAATCCATGTTGCTGAGTTACACATGATGCAGTTACAATATATTATGATTTGTTGATACGGCAGTTTAAGATATCATACTAATTCAGCTGGTGGAGTAGCCTACAACTGGGTTAACCATATTTACAATTGTACAGAAAACGGCAATGCAATATTTCATGCAACAATGCTTTTAAAATAAACCGAAATATTGAATCCATGTATAATAATAGGTAAAAATGCTGTACAAATATTAATAAATTTAAAAAGCCAGGGTTCACGAACAGAAGCTTTTGGCAAAAATGGGCAACACTTTACACATGAGCAACATACGCTGGACATATAAAGAAAACCATTTACATTTTGGCTAGTAATTCCGCATGAGGTGTTTAATGATTATAAAACAGAATAAGGTTTTCCAAAATACCTGTCTCAAGGGAAGGATAAAGTCATTTTGTCTTCCATATAATCAACTGAACAGTTACTCGCTGTATGCACATTTAATGAAAAATATATGTAATTAGCATTGTTGAATCGGATTATATTTAAGGAGAACAAAATGATGGATGTCATTAGCCTCATTCAGTGGTTTTCTGTCTTAGATTAAAGTTTAATAACCTAGGAATCATTAGGAAATCAAACTGTTTTCGTTAACTCTCCTTCCGTTCTTAACCATAGACAAATGTCTTTGTCTGGGGAATTAAGATCTTGGCAATATGCCTCTCTGTCTGTGTAACGTCACTTCGTGTGCTATTTATATCGTGAATTTGGATCAACACACCTATTAACGAAAATTAAAATGGATGTAGCAGGCCACAAAACTGATACACCCATTAAGGTTCTTCCTGCTCAACACTCTTCTAAGATCTAAAACAAACACAGTTGTCATCCGTACAAATCTCTTGTTCTATACAAAGCCGGTAACGATTCAGATATGTAGGTACTAACTCAATATATTTGGATATGGCCCGGTTAAGGTAGGTCAGCACTGTACATGTAGCTAGTTTGTATTGAGTTGCACCAATGTTCAATATACAACTATCCTTAAGTAAATTGAAAATATTTACTTTAATAAGGCCCTTAACATACTTGTGCAGAGATAAGTTAACAAATTACAAATCCCTTCCTATAGTCTCAGCTGAGTCGAAGCGTAATATAAATTATAAATACATGGAATAGACCCAAGAGTCTTCAAAGTCTAACTTTGATGAGAAACTAACTTGGCTTGAAAAGAGAGAACAATAAATCTTGTCCTACTGGATCTTTAACTGTACATCGATCAACAAAAATGCTACAATAACGAAATGCCTTCAACGGGGCAATGAGTCAACCGGCTTGCTAATGAAATACTAGGGTATTGAAGGCCTAACTTCAAATAAAGTCGGATTCATTCGTTGATCTCTTTATTTCGTATATATTTTTAAAAATGCATTTCATATAGAATTTGGAGACATTGCTCTGCTACTTCCAGACTTCTCAGGAGCTGCCGTCCGACTTCCATCGTGTACCTAACATTAACATGCCTAGACTTCTCGCTGAATGAACAGGGGATCGATATGAGTCTAACATGTAAAATATTTCATATCTGTACAGATATCGTACAATATTTAAGTCGCTGCAGTTCACGGAGTCTGTGCAATAAACTTGTCCGTCCAAAGTCTAAGGAAATCAACCTTAGTCGGAATTTTCCTCTGATATCTCTTGTATAGTCCTTAGCAATTACTATATTTTATATTCTAAGGATCAAAGAACCTCTAGAATTGAATAGTTTGCCCGATGGCTTAAACCATTACCTCTATGTTCCTCTACTGACAGTATGTCCCGATGTAACCCCATTCTCTTTGAAAAAATAATAGCACCAATAATCCATAAAATGATCAATTATTCACCTAATATCTCAATTAACAAATCTAAAGTCATGTGTAAAGTAAAAGTTAATTTATTTAGGTTACTGTCTGATGGGATATAATAAGCCCTTTCGGGGTTTCTTCTCCCGCGATATGAATAATCGGTATATATATCGTAAATAGTTTAATAATAATTATATTACATATTTTTACATTCAAACTGTTCGGTTTTAAAATGATTTTTAATGATGAATAAAAGTAATAAATAAAATAATCCAATATGATTATGCATTTAAATACTTTACCAATTATCAGTCTTAATTGTACAGGGAAAGTTTTAAATCTGAAATTTTCTTCAGTTTCATTAAGCGGTATGTGTCACGTGGTATGCAAAATGAGGTTTGGGATTTTGTAGTTTCGTAACTTTAAGAAATGCTTTAGCATCTTCATGCCCTTGGATGCTATTTTTACATTCAAGCTTATTGACCGTTCGAAGAGAAGGGGTGTCGCATAGTTCCAACAACTATTCAGTCTTATCCTCTACTTTCGTTGACAGAATTACTTGGATACTATAGATGAGCAACTCGGAATACCGGAACTTTTGTTCCTATATAGATTTAATTTATAATGGATTCAACAGCTTTTCACGCCTTAAATGTTGTGAAAGAAGAGGCGTCAATCATTTAATTAGTTCATGGGGGATGACAAAAACAAAACGGCATTTATATTGAGGCATATACAATAAAAGTACAATTAAACAAAACAAATCGATATTAATGATTCACGTAATGTTTGGAGACTTCTGCCTTTAAACCTTTGGCATATTGACTTCTTGTCTCTATAACACTGGGTCTTGTACCCAGTAATAATTCTTACAAATTTGAAGGAACCAATTTATCAGTTTGTACGTTGATTTATTTTGTCTTTACCTATTTCCCTGAAAGCGAGTTTCTGAGATTATTCACCATGAATTGAAATTCTTTTATATTGACTCTTGTAGAAGGCATCTGATGTGTTATTTAAACACGACGCGGCTAGCCTGTCATGCGCAGATGCCATTGTCAGACACATTTAACTATACCACTTATTGAACGATTTTATGATTATATAAGAGAATAAGGTTTTCCACAATGCTTGCCTCCATTGAAGGGTTAAGTCTTGTGTTGTTCCATACAATTATGTGAACAATAACACAGATACACACTGTTTGCGAATTTAATGAGAAATGCATCAATGTGTTTCTTTGTGAGACAGATGTTGACGGAATCAGTAATTACGTTATGATAACAAATTGATAGATACCATCGAGCCTATTCAGGGGTTTCTTTGCACCAAGCCACATTAATTTTCGTCCTATTATTCGTGAAAAGAAATTTGCATGATATTATCAACGTAGATCTAGTACCTTTGTTTAGATGTGCAGTTAAAATTGATGTATTGGAAAAACAGTTAACGTTATACTTGAATGATTCCGATTTAATGGGATTTGTTCCAAGAAATCTTTCGACATTGCTTTATGTATTTTTTTAATGGGAGATTGTCCCATTGACTTCATTGTTAAGAAGTACATGACTGACTGTCATTGACCATTCTATCGCGTACGACAACCCATGTGGAGAAAACTGTAAACATACAACGCAGAGTTAAAGAGCTGACACATATGGCGCTCAGTCCTATTACTGCACACAAAGCTTTATAAAGTACCCTTTTGAAAGACCGTTATTCAAAATGTACCGCCAGAGGATGTACCAGTAAGTCAATTAGAAATGAACGTGTGTGGTTACAGCATGCCGAGGTAAATTAATATTATGTTGCCGGAAGTGAAAACTAATAAACTGTTTTTTAAATAATAATAATAATAATAATAATAATAATAATAATAATAATAATAATAATAATAAAAATAGTAATAATAATAATTCTATTTCAGACTAAATCAGTTCACTTCGTAGTATCACATTAAGTACACAACTTTCACAATTGACCATTTTATCTCTAAACGACAGTACTGCATTGTTATCCATATCGCAGTAATCATCTAAAAAAGTCGTTGTATAGCACTCCAATATTGTTATATGATTGTTTGTATAAATCAACCAAAGTTGGCAGCAATATATATTTCCAAGATACACTTTAAATAAATACAGTTTTATATTTTGTGAGCTGGCTTTAGACGACAGTTAAAGCTCTAATGCACAATTTCCTCTTCTGTTCAGAATTTATATGACCAAAATATGAGAAAAGCTGAACATACATGTATTTTACCATTTAAATACACATTTGGAGGAATAACCCTTTTATACCATTTGGAGCATACACAGCATACCGTCATCATACACAGAACAATTAAATATAACGTATTGTAAAGAAGCGTATGATTCACTCAATAGTCTGGAGTGTCTTGGCACTAGGAAAAATTAAGCATACATCGCCAGCATATATTAAGTGTATCAGATGGATTCCGGCAATATTACAACCTACATATTTTTCGGTAAGTGGTACATCTAATTCATGCAGCTAAATGCAAACAGCATCAAATATTCAGAAAAGACTTTACCACATCGACATTTGACCACACTTAACAGTGTATATCGGGACCCTTCTGTTGGTTAGCTTTTGAACAATTTGCTTGTGTCAATTAAGCACGTAAGCAAAGGGCTACCATTTAAGTGATTATATTCAATTATGTATTTAAGCACAAAAATGCATTGGACTGTGAACACATTGGCTTTAAAACCAAACTAGAGTTCATTAGAATATAACTACGATTCGCATCTAGACAATATAACTTTCTCCAGAAACTTCGAGCGGACAGTAGCCTCAGCAATTGGACGATAGTTATCAGAACTGTTTATGTTACCCGATTTTTTTTTGTTTATAAAAGGTGCAATAATAACTCTTGTGAATTCAACTGGAAGATAAGCACAATTAAGCATAGCATTAACACATAGAGACAATTGCATCAAAAAGTCAAGACAAGCATATTTCACAAGCGCACGGCATAGAGACTATCACCACCAGATGTTTGTTTAATTAAACAATATTAGAAAATTGTGAGATAGAAATTGAATGCATAGGCTCCGAAGAAGCATTATTGGGTGTTTCGAGAACAAAATGTTTGTGTTCATCAGATTAATATGAATAACTTATATTATTCATTCCATAACAAGGCTAAATAATCCCCATGAGCAGAATCTATTTGAGTAAGCAGAAACATGTTTCTATTGCTAGAAAGTTTACGTTCTTGCCAAAAGTCCTTAATAGAAAGTCTGGAATACGCTTTGGCCATTCTAACCACACGTATGTGATTCTTATTTTGTTTGCACACAAGAAGTCATATTTAAAGCAACGTCTGAATTTACACATTTGATTGAATACTTCTCCATAACGAAAACGAAAATGTACATTCCATCCAGAAATAACAGGGTAACAGGGATGTCGTCACAGAGCTCACAACAACTACTACAGCCACAACAGGGATCTGCATCACCGGAAAACTGGGGTAAACTTTCTTTGTTTGTGAAAAATTGCTACGGGCGACTTCTTGCCAGTTTGTCCCAATGAGCATTGACATGGAAGGTTGAAGACGAATTGGTAGCTATAGAAGGAAGATTCAATCACAACATTTTATAGCATGTGAGATTATGATCAGGCATCTAATTTACATGCGAGGACGTGATACAGTGAACAGGCCATGACGTGGTGTGATTCAATATACCTAACTCTTAACACAACCAGGTTTCCTGGACAACACAGATATATGAAATGTTACACAGACCATTAATTTCAGCTAGCGAAGATTTCAAAGAATGACAATATCTGCAGTAATATAGTAGTATTATACAATCCCGGTATATATCTAATTTGTTCAAGTTAAGGACGCAGTGATAAAACTCTAAATTTAGAGAGAGCAATAACAGAATTTAAAAATTTGTTGGTGCTAAATCTGTAGCATAATCTGTGCAGGTTTAACTTCGGTGAGAGGAATTTTCAATAAATTGTGAAAGTTAAGTCAACGATAACATTTCTATCAAGCGTTAATTGCCCCGAGCCTGGGATCCCTAAAAGGTTTTCTGTGTCGCACTTCTATCCCAATATCACGTATTATGGAAACCGCCTCGCAACAAATATTTAAACTTGGTTTTATGTTTCTCCTGGCTATTACTAGCCTTGTACCAACTTAATAATTTTCATTTCAATGTAAGTGTCTCAGTTTATGCACAAACTTTAAAGTTGGTTAAAATCAAGGCCATTCGAATTTGTTGTAAAATCCTAATTTTGAGTGTTCATGCTACTTAAAGCAAAAACTGTGCTTCATTAGAGATGTTTAACATCAATTTATTCTTACTTATGTACGAGGATTATACATTCCTAATTGCAGAGTCAGCAGAAGAACTGCAGAATATGCTTGGTTGTCTGCATGATTACTATAACAAATGGAACATAAATGTTGGAAAAACTTAAGGTGTTAATATTCAGACGGGTATGACAGGTGTGTCCCAGTGTTAATCCATTAATTGATAACGTATATGTTAAAGTGTTTGATAATTTTGTTTAATAGTAGATTCGACAAATGTCAGTAACAATTAGTAGCCAAGGCAAGCAAAATACAATTTGTGTTAATACAATTTTAATTGCCATACTAAGTGCAACCTGTTTAATATATACATACGTTACACTTTGAGCCACGGTTGTTAAGTTTGAGGGTATCGTAGTGCTAAGGATATCGATGTTGTTCATTTAAATTTTTGAAAATAATCTTAGGAGTTAATAGACATTTGGCCAGCGGTATTATATATTTGTAAATTGGACGTTTCCCTTTTAGTATAACAAGAACAATCACAATGATGAATTTCAATGAAGTTTAAACTTCTGTATTCTTACAATTGTGTTTTACAAGCATTATGTACAAATATGTATTAAACGTTAATTAATGTAACTAGTAAACGGAACTGGCTAAATTATATCGAGGACCACCTGAATAAAACGGACTTAAAAGACCAATATAAAAAAACGAAAAAGTCCATCCAATTTCGACAAAAACGTATTATTTTCCAAGTGTAATTGGAAAGAAAACTGACCGTGTCACATTTGCAACCGAGAAAGCATAGCCGTTAATTACTTAATTTAAAACCCGGAAGTATGACGTCATTGTTTGCAGTGCAAATATATCCTGCTTGCTTCAGCCCTCTCAGGGATGAGCCGATGGATTCTTTATGATTGTATATGACGTCACCGTTCCGAGCGATCCTTGGACTTGTTTTCATGTCATGAGATAAATTTGTAGTCAACATAATGCAGGATTTAGTTTGCTGCAATTATCTGAACCCCTGAGATAATCGCATAGGCCAATTAGGAATAGGAAAATAATGAAGTCTAGTCGAAATTATCTTGTCTTGGCCTGTAAAAAGTTGAGAATTATATAGGTATGTGAGAAAAATGTATCCAATCGCATTATTGAATTGATGTGTTGAGCGCATTAACTGTACAAAGCGGCGCTCTATCATGTATATAAGTCTGGATGTTTATAGAGGTAAGCCCTGGCTGGCTGGTAAGGGTCTGCCATTCAGCCGCTTTCTATATTTATAAGACTTAATACAGCTTGCAGAAAGAAGCGCGACAAATGTGTAGGCACCTTGGCAGTTGGTTATATAAGCGCCTATTGCAATATACTGGTATGGAAACAATATGTCCTTTGTTGTTGTTTCGCTATAGTCTCTAGAAACGGTAGATAGCGTTCGATTTTACGTAACATTATCAACCAGCACATCCACGAGGGACAGACACGACGAGACAGGCCTACCCTAGCTGCGAACAATAACGTCACACTTCCGGGTCTTAAGTTAAGTAATTTTACGGCTATGCTTTCTCGATTGCAAATGTGACACGGTCAGTTGTCTTTCCAAATACTCTTGGAAAATAATACGTTTTTGTCGAAATTGGCTGGACTTGTCCTTTAAGTCAATACTGGTTGCATCAATCGGTACTTAATGTTACACATCCCCTGTCATTATACAAGCAAGTTTAAGAGACAATTTTGTTCTAGAAACGATATTTAGGAAGAGAGTATGGCTACATGTTTAATATATCGCATTTTATCTCATAAAAAATCGACAATACTATTTACCTCATAGATTCTCTCGTCAATTCTATCTGAGCCAACCAATATTAAGCCAGCATCAGAGATATCTTACTATGTTTCGTATTTCTGTTCATCCGTCAGCTACACAGGAGGGTCGTTATCGCAGAGCTACAAGAGATAGACGACGTTGTACACAATGTAATTGCAATGACATTAAGGACGTATTTGACTATATACTTATCTGCCCGATCTACTATGATATAAGATCTAAATGTATCAAGAAATACTATTGGAAAAAACATTTATTCCTAAATGAATAATGCTTCTGTCATGAAATGATAAAAATTAACCTAATAAACCTTAAGTTGACAAGGAAATTTAAACCTATGCTGAGCGAGACTCGATAGTCCAATGGTCAACCTATTTAGCCAAGGCTCGGTCGAGGTAATTCAGTGTTAAATTTAAACCGTTTTTACTGTCATTATTTAAACGATGTTGCCTTGTAAAAGATATTTATAATTTGGTAATACTGTTTTGGAAACATTCAACTTATTCCAAAAACGTGGAAGTAAGGTTCAAAACATACATCAGTGTGCTATGTTTTGTCACATGTGTTCTTCTTTATCCATTTATCTGAGAAAAAACTTTCATCAACAGTCCACGATGGCAAATCTAACATGTACATGTTTTGAGACTCCGATATTTAAGAGTGTTTTAAACATAGGAATTTGATAAAACGATGAGTTAAATTTGACAAAAGAAATCAATTATGACTGGACTTTAATCCTTCTTTCTGTTTGAAATATTTGGGTGACATATTGGTGAAATTATACTTTACGCCATTACATCAAAGCCTTAGGCCTACCATTACAATTAACATGAGAACATGAGAACATGCGCTATAATGAATGGTGAGCAATAAAATCACCATATATTATAACAACACTCACGGTATTTATGAGAGATTGAAAATGTAGAATGTCTATGTTATTACAGGGGTCATATAAATTAACAATAATGATAAGCTTATTTGAGGAGCTTTCGATTCTGTAACATTGACATTCAATATATTTTAATTTCGTTATATTTGTTAGAGCCGGTAGTGTAGATTTTTACCAGTAGTGTAGAAACCAACTAGTAATGTAGAATAATTTAACCTTTTGTGTATAATTGACCAGTAGTGTAGAAATGTGTTTAACCAGTTGTGTAGAACAAAATCAACCAGTTGTGTAGAACAAAATCAACCAGTAGTGTACAACAAAATCAACCTGTAGTGTACAACAAAATCAACCAGTAGTGTAGAAAAAAAAGCGTTCGACCAGTAATGTAGAAAACGAAAACGCGAAATCAACCAGGAGTGTAGAATATTTAGATTCCAACCAAACGTCCAATCAAACAAATGCTAGGTACAATGTAGGGAGATTTAAATTTGATTTTCTGATCATATAGAGGTGAAAAAAAACTAAATTTTGTATTTATATGTTTAATCGAAATAAGGACGAAAATTGGCTGCTGAGCGTCAAGTTATCTGCAGATCCGTGTAACACTCGTGTTCTACGTTTAACTCGATAGCCGATCTTATTTAAATTTGGACTGATCGTTCCAAGAGACAGTCACTGTTTTTTGTTGGTCATTTATTGGTCAATTATTTCATACTCCAACTTCAGACTGGTTGACTGATATTAGTTGACAGGCACTCTTGCGCATATATGAACAGTATGATATTAACACGTAAAAGGAAATATAAACTTAAAATATTGATTCGGAGAGAAACAAACAATTTGAAAAAATATAACTGTTTTTATTTACAATACAAGGCTAGAAGATAACAAATTGAAAAGAAAGCACCCGGCTGAACTTGGTATTGAAATAAAAATAAAATAAAAATAACACCATATGTTGAAAATATGCATAGTATAATAAATAATATTTTTCTTGTTTATAGTTACATTGATATTAACATACAGGCCATATAAATGAATACTTATTATGCACCCTTCAACGAACGTCATGAATGGTATTATTATCCGTCAACCAAATTCCTCATCAGTTTAAATGGGGAAATATACCTGTGAGTATAAAAAGTACATGTATTTTAAAAAATAAAAAAAAACTACGCCTGCTTTGATTAAAATTTTCGTTTCTAAATTTAACAAAACTCACATGAATTAAGAATAAAAGTTGTCATGGGCATAGCTTAAAATAAAAATCATTCTTAATCGTTATATTTTAATGAGTATAACATATCGGAAACAACAATTTGACCTTTTTTGTTCAACATCATTGAGCGTTGGCGATGTCGCTGGGATCTTACGGGAGCGACAGGAGTCAGGGGAGATAACTCTGAATGAACGACTTCTTGGCGACAACGCATTCATAGGACTTAATTTTAGTTTTTGAAAAAAAAATACGGACAGTGAAGCTTGACATACACTTGGTCATAATTTGTTTTTGGACATAATAAATTGGTCATAAATGTTTGCAGGGTGAACATAAAAAACAACAACATCTTTTGAACAATAAACACTCGTTATATACACAGCACTCGGTAGCCATCGAATGTGCGCATCATCTCGGACGTGATACGATCATCGCCATTATGGCCGGAACTATTTCACAGCCTGCGGGTCAAACTGCTAATGTAGACAGATTCCACAGTTTCCATTTGTATTACATTCAGAACAAAATTTACTCCTAAACTAAATATTGTGCATCTTAAGCCATATGAAATTCGATCGATTGCCCTATATTTTCTTACGTGTTCATTGTACACACGGCGGTAAATAGACTTCCGGCGAACAAAATGTACCATTTTCATACATATACATACACCTATCAGGGCCGAGCTAAGTGATGACAGCAAAATGACGAGAAATCACGCGAGGTTTTGCCGATTGATATACACAATAAACCATCGCTGATCTTCATTTCCTTGTTCTTTAGGAAAAGTAGTGTTACATTTTATCAAATATTATAATAACACACGTAATATTTCGTTGCTGAAACAATTCTAACATAAAGTTATACTATATTTTGTTTCGTACATAGTTTCAAAACACTGATCTTAATGGGCCAGTATTGTATTTATTGTTTGGGAATGAAAAATAACTGGCACAAAAAGTCTCTGGTTAATCAAAACAAAAGTCCGTAAAAATGGGAAAAGACTATCGAAAATGTCCCTCGTGAAATGGAGCGGAAGATTCAGAATCTACTCTTGTTAATAACTTTGCGACTGATCTGATATATATATATATAACCCGTGTCACTTCACAATTCATGTCTATGTGTGTAAGTTATTCTGGAAAAGTTGAAAAGCTGAAAACAACCAAACTTCAAAGCAAATAAAATGACGGACAATACATATGCGATTTTTGTATTAAATGAGAACGATATATTTTACTGTTAGCTGAAAAGTTATAAAGTTGTAAACAAAATAAAATAATATTATTAACACATTACATAATAAACAACTAACAAATTAATACAGTTTCATTGTATTTGATATACCTGAATTATAGCATAATCCTTTATACTAACTTTTTTATTTTTTGAAGCACTACTGGTTGATTTCGTAATTTCATTTTGTACATTACTGGTCGGACGTTTTTTTTTTTTACACTACTAGTTGATTTTGTTCTACACTACTGGTTAAAATTCATTTATTCTGCATTACTGGTTGGTTTCTACATTACCGGGAAATTCTACACTACCGGCTCTAACACAACTCACCTCTATCACATCCAAGAATGGAATAGCCTTGGATTGACAAATTATACTGTGGTTAAAGAAAAGTTAAGATATATATAACTTGAATTCTTGACGATGAGCATATTCAAATTATATATGATGATCAACAGTTGTGAAAGCTATTGATAATAGGAAATAAACGGAAAATACTCTATTAAATAGTTGAAATTTCAATAATTGTGTGTGGTTTTGCCATACCTAATTGTAGACGCTAACTTACAGCAGTCAATGACTTCATTTCCAGAAACAGCGCTTAGCACTATAACAAATAAATTCAAGAGCTTCCGATCTGTTTCTTGGTCAAAGACCACCAGTAAATCTTACATTAGCCGTTATGTTAACAAAATATCAGCAACCTTGACATTTCATTTAGAATAGAATATAATTTTATTTCAGACACTGTGGTCCATAAGTTTTAGGCCACTTAATGCCACTTCAGATTTAGGCCACTGGGACTTGTTCAAATGATTTTGGTGCTTTATCATTGCATAAAGTCTCGTCAACATCGATCCAAAACAATCGGCTTCCACAGTGATGACAAGAATATGTTAATTCATAGTGACCTAGGCGACCGAAACGTATTCTTGTGATTTCCATGCTTTATCATGTATATTATACATGTAGTTTGGTCAAAACGTGTACAAAAGTGAAGGCTTCGGGGTGATAACAAGACAAGTTTATGAACGGACGGACACCAGTCATACTATAATACGTCCCGTTTTGGGCCCAAAATACGAGAAAATACAGCAATTTACTAACCAATTATTTTTTCCTAAAGACACAGTCCAATCAATTAATCAATTAATCAATTAATCAATCACAAAGACACCGCAAGCTTTACACCAATTAAAGTAGGAGTCAAACCGATCGAATTTACAACATAGACGCCAATGGAAGAACGATTTATGTCAATGTAGAGCTGAATAAACACGTCTCAGCTGTTTAGCGCTCAACTGCAAGTCCTCAATTGATTGCATCAGTAAAAGTTACCCTCTTAAATCAGCTGATGTTAGCCCGGTATTCGCTAGTCTAAAGCTCAGATTCTATGCACGCGGTAGAGGTATGCTTCACGCGTTATGCGTTAAGCGGCAAAAAAATTGAATAGTTCAAATCAGTTGGCTTGATTCCATACGTCCGGCTGCGGTTGCATTTTATAACGCAGCTGCGTATACGGTAAAACGAATCGCTTTATGTAGCGATCGTGCGCCAACAAAATGCAAAATCCGACGGGGGCAACCCAAAAGTGGCGTCATTGAGTGGTGTTTCCCAATCAAAGTCTTTGCCTTGCAGATGTCATGTCTGCATTTTTTTTGCTTTTTTATCTCGCGTTTAAGGGCATATAGCGTATTTCTAATTCCGTTCAGTGTGTTTCTCGTTTCGCACTTCGTGTTATAAATGACGCCCCAGGGCTGGCAGATCACACATTATTGAATTATAAATTAATCTTAAGTCTACATGTGAGGACAACATTACAACAGGGCCTACTGATGTCAAGGGGATTGCATATGGTTTTGATTGATATTAAAGATGGTGGTAAATTTTGTTTCAAGAAAGATATTAAATAGGATGTCTAAACAATTCCGAATGGACGTTTTCAGGCGGTATATTTGAAACAATTTTATATAAATGGATGCCATTGCGATATCTCATCGACTTTTAAAGCTGTGGTCTTATTTCCATACGACACGGCATAGCTGAAATAACGCTGAATGTGGCGTTAAACATTAATCAATCGATCAATCACACTTATGTTCCTAGCTCACGTCAGGAACGTGTCACTGGAATGTGCCAGATTACCAACTCAACTGATTTCAAAAGTATGTGAGTAAGTTCATGAAACATACATATTATAGAAGTATTTTGGTAACTAGAACATTACGTTTACAGAACAGCTATTGTGTCTACTGCGTATAATGGCGTTGAACGCTTGCGGGTAGGCCTACACATGAGGAATTGTTGCAGGATGAATCTGTAGTCTATCGGTATCCACATCGTTTTCACTGACGGAGAAGGAACGCCACAGATGGGTTACACAGTTACACTACTCTAGTTGGTTGATCTATTTCTCACACTACACATTTTAACACTTTTGATGTGATGATTTTCGTGTCGAAATCTTTACATTTTTGAGTGATTGGTATGTATACACGTTGTAGTGCACGTGAACCGCACCACGTCAAAGAAAAACAGCCACTGCACTGGAACGTATTTTTGCAACAAAATATAGAACATGCGACATCGGAACGATGTCACAATAGCAACGACGTCACAAATGTGATGACATATCTCTAAGACCTGCTTACTCTTTACTATTGTGTGATAATACCACTAGTTATAATATCACACAATAATCAACGGCTTTGGAGTGGAATTATAGAGGTTGCAGTGGATCAACCTTCATCTGTTTGTAGGTAACACTAATGTTTTTGTTTTAACATTTAGGACTAGAATTGTCCCTGATTAACATACAGTAATAACACGAAAAATATGATTAACCAGTGTTAATGTAAGTTAATTCGAACTCTCTATTGCGTATAACTTAATACTAAAATCCTCTGTGTATAGATGTCTCCTAATCAGCCTTGATTAATTATTTACAAGATAATGGACGGCTACATTTGTTATATTTGTCACATTATAAATATCTAAAAATAGTTGTGTGGAGGGGTTTGACTAAATTCACCACAGAAAGGGCGACAATAAGCCTTAGTACATTATTACAGTGTATGTTCTAAGCTAAGAAACACTGTCTCCATCATCAGGGAAAATAGCAAATACATATTAACAATTAGGCATTTAGTTAACAAAGCATTCATACACTGCCAAAACTCATTTGATACTTTACATGTAAAGAGATTGTAGTGTTTTAATAGACAATATTGTTTGAATAGAGAACAGTGAAAATCACACAAAATAGGAATACATGTATAGTGTTAATTAGTCGATATCCCTGTGCCAGTGTGGTTACTCTTTATAAAAATATATAGTGATAACATCAGTATACAAGTCTAACAACATTTGAAAAAATTTGAAAAGTTGTTACGACAGTGTTATATACTGAATAAACACAGCAGAGCAGTGTTACTTTAATTAGGGCAGAAGTTGTTGAAATGGATTCACTCTTTAATTTTATGTTGACAAAATATATTTCTTTTAAGGGCCTAAGAAAGATTCTTAAGGCTGAAATGCTTTTATAAATGGAATGATTTATTACAGGCTCTATTGATTAATGCTTTAACTAGATTAACTTTAAGTAATGCCAATGTCTAGAACAAGGCTTTAGCCCATTTGGTGCGTAAACCAATGTGTGTAGATTTTTTTAAATGATGTTTTAAAAGTTTAGAATTTGCTATAGATATAAGTATGTATAGAAAAGGGCAGTGTGTTAGTGTTTCTGTGTTCCGAGGGTACTTTCATGTTTGGATGGCATGTATTGAGATAGTTCAAAACGGTTTTATCTCACGGGAGTTATCCAATATTAAGGAAGTGTCATTGACATAACGTTTAAACACATCGAGGTTATATACATGCACATGGTTCACAGGTTCTATGATTTTTTAATAAAACTAGTTCATCAAAATATCAGCAATTATCGGAGCCAAACACGATCAAATATCCACAGCATCGATTTATCAAAGTAATGATTGTTAAATTAAATAGTGGTGTTCGTTACTGTCAGTAATAATCTTTTAATTGTTGTTTAGTGCATCCGTGAAATGTGCATTTGGGATCTGAGATAATTTGATGTGAAATGATTGAGATATTTTCATGAACTAGAATATTGGTTAACAAATTGCAAACGTCAAAAGTAGACAAGCAGCATTTTCTGTTGCGGTTTGAGGTGACAGCCAGTTAGCAAATTCGAAACTGTCACTTATCATATTATCATCTTTTTTGGTGGTGGAACAAATAAAAAACCCAGCTCGGTACTTAGCTAGATTGTGAACCTAATTGCCAACATAGGAAACAAGAGCCAAAGAGAGAGGCCTGTCTCGTAGATTTTAGGGGGAAACGGTTAAGGGGTACGTTGTTCGGAATCGCCATATCTGGCACAAATCAGCTGTTATGATATTTTTTGTTTTTAAACCGAATAGGATATTTTGTATTCTTGAATTTTGTACTGTCTTTATCTTGCCTTTAGTTTTGTTTGTATTATGTTACCTTTAGCTCAGTATTTTGTTGCTTTAATTTTCGGAAATAATATAAGTACTTATATTTTGTTTTATCATCAATGGGTTCTCCTTACTGCTCCAATAGCTCACCTCAATCTTTTAGAATTATTATTTACATCCTGTAGTTTGGGAAATATTTATTCAACCCTCATTTAACCACCATTATTAATCTAACAATGGGGCAAAGCTAGGATTAGTTCATACTAGTAAAGACAGTAAGTTACACTGGTAGTTACTTTGATACCATTAGCTCCACATTATAAAAACTTAATAAGCAAAACCCTCAATATCTACTTACTGGACCCTTGACCAATAACCATGTTATTCTTATCGTATCCCTTTGGGTTTCCTGTACACACAACTATTAACACAATAGTGATTTTCAGCAAAAGACAATAGCAGAAATACACTTTTACATGGGAGAGAAATCAAATAACGCTGCCCAGAGAGCAAGTAAGGATAATGGAGAGCAGCATTCAATTATTCAAAACACAAACTGTGGCTCAATGATTTAAGCCTTCAACTGATGATCCCATGATCCACGGGTGTACTGTGATATGTAGGATGTGTATGAGTCACACGAGGAGGTAGTTTTTACAATGTTACTTCTCGGTTTCTCTTCGGCAAAGTGTAAAATGGATACTACGTTGAGCACATTGCTATACACCAGACTTCGAACTAAGAAATAAAACTGATACTATGATAGGTCTAACCTATCTAACCTGTGAAAATGACTTGTGCAGTAATGCAATACTAAGTTGCTGATGCTAAGCAATTATTATGCTAAGCCAAAAAAGCCATGTCAGAAACATCTTAAACCTGGCAAGAATCAATTATTATTTTGATTAAACGGATATTTTGTGGAATTCTTTCAAATTGTTTTCCTTTTTTGTTAAAAAATGTATAAAAAACAAAGTCAATATAGCGTAGAAATCCATGAAGCCTCACATTAGTCCAGTTATAGGACTAAATCATGCTAAAAAAAAACACCCTTAAACTACAGGGAATATGGTTGGTTAGAGTTAAATACCACGGTATACCACCCCCTTATAAATATGCACCGTGGTTTTGCGATGCTGAAAAGTATGGTAAATAACACGATGTTTTGGCCGTTTTACAATGGTAAATACCACGGTATACCATGGCAAATTTCACGGTAACCCACACCATGGTAAATACCACGGTATATGTTTATAAGGGATGTCATGAAGTTCGTTATAGACGTCTTTGTCCCATGCACCCTGCATAAGATATGCTTTTTTAAATACACTTCTCAAAACTGCTTCACCGAGATCGTCGTTATATTTGCAAATAACTGTTGACTCAATCAAATGATCAGTCGATCAAATGATCTTAGTACTTTCGAAAATGTCCATACTTTTGTTAGGAAGTCTATGTTTATCAGTTGGGCTTAGTGTTTTGACAATAACTATAACTTATATTCGTTCAAAACGTGTAACCAGGAGTGAAGTAATTTTTTAAATTATAAAATACATGAGATGATTTCATTCAAATATGTGGACGCCGGATACATACATAATTAACGTCATCAGAAAAATTTTGGTAGATTGATGTGGGTAGAAATTTATCTGTATTGACGAGAAAATACGTAGCTACTGTGTGGATTTAAATTGGGCTATGCATTAAGTTTAATCGCCAGTGATTTTGTATATGTATAGGCTGTTTATTTGGATTTAGGTTTGTTGTTGAGAAAACCCAGAACTGTTTACATACATTTACCCTTATCACTGATCATGCGACAGGGTCTCTCTGAAAACTTATAGTATACATTGAAATGATGTTAAGAGTATACATATTTCTTTTTCAAAGAGTAACAGCATTGACAGGGATGTACATTTATTGAAACAAACGAACCATCTGAATATTTGGAATAGACCTCAATCTCGACAAGTTGTGGGTAACCTACAAGCATAAATTGACCCCTTAGTCTATCAACTAAGGGTAATGCAGTTATAAGTTATTTGATACATATTGAGTTTCGTCTTTACAAATAGGTCAGATCATTCAGAAAATAAGAACATATTAATCACATCAGTCACTGTCACAGGATTACAGCAAACAGGAAGAGTTTTCATCAAATGAACTCCAACCACCAATTACCTCCTACTTTTTCTGTGTCAACCTTTGTTCACCGATAATGTTGACCCTCCATCCCCCGAGGATAGGCAGTTCAATTTGACAGTTTTCTGTCTTCACAGCAGCTAATTTGCTTTTTAGACAAAAATTACAATAAAAAAGAAATGTAAAAAGATTGCTTTTTGAGGTTCTTTGTTTACCATTTTTAACTTGAACATGTGCCCACCATAATATGTTTGATACATTTTTCTTTCATAAAATGGCTTCACCATTTCTCTTGACGTTTCTTTGAGCCTTAATATCTAAAATGAAAAAACGTTCGCGTTGGTGTATTGTGGAATAAAATCTTGTAAATCGAAGCAGATCATTTGTATTAACAGCAGTAGGTCGACTCTGTGGCCACAACACAGTAGGTCAAACTAAAATACATGTTCAGTTTACCTTCGGCTTTAAATAATAAATAGGGAAACACCAGAACATGAGTCCACAAGATCAATAACGGAGACAGGAAACGCTAATGCTTGATCAATTTGTCTACTTGAATAATGTAGAGCATGATAGTTATGATACGTATCCAGGATAGTAGTGTTCCCTTTTAATGTTCACAGAATAAATGTGGTTTTGTCAATGCCGCGTTTGGCCACAACATTTGAACTCCAGGAGTAGATTCCGTCTGAAAGTTTAACATAACTTCCCTTGTATATTTTAAATGTGGAGTAAGCAAGTCAGTTGTTTTTTAAACGTCAGCTTTTTTAACTGAGGTAATGTTGCTGCGTTCTAACACGTATAAACGGTCATGCTATTTTGGGCGAAGCCTTTTTTTTAAATCCAACTTTCAAAAAGTAAACCATGTTTCTTCTTCCTATAAGATCTGCACGGCAGTGATTGGAGCAATGACAGGTTGGTCCTGTAGCCTTATTATGTGCCTTAAATAACACCGCGTTCATCCCGAACCAGACAAATAAGCACCAGACTGCTAATATGACCTGAAGTCATTCTACTTGAATTCCAGGAGAAAGAATCTTACCAGCAGATAGAGTGTGCCAAAGTCATTAATAAATATGATGAAAGAGATGAGACAGCTTCAAGCATGGTATATTTACGTTTCTTGGCTCACATTGCTTTCTACTAGCGGCCGTATTTGAAAAAATTGTATGATGGACTCCTTATATCTCCCATATCGTTTCTGTCGATTACATTAGTTATTACTCAATCACCATTAAAATCGTTTCACAATAATTATTTGACAGCTTTATAAAGGGTTAATAATAATAATAATAATAATCTTTATTTCAGCTCGATAGCCTTATTAGGATTTACACAGCCTATTTTCATGAGGG
>JAVFBZ010131165.1:0-23937 GCA_032466195.1 Katharina tunicata | reverse complement strand
CTCAAGCTTCTAGCAAATTCAGTATGATTGCAACAATAACACAGTTTATGATTATTTCATAAGCATGTATTATGACATGTTCACCTCACGTCTTGTTAGTTCATTGAAGGATAACTTTACCAGAGTCAAGATAATGTATCACAGTGTTAAAGGCGTTGACATTGGCGCGCTGATAATCACTCAAAAGTGATTCTGGTGGACATATTAGTGTGCGGAATATGGTGAACTGGAAGTTCATCCTTGGTATGAGCTATTATACTGGAAACTACATTTTAAGTTTGAAAAAATGGTGAAGTTATTATCAAGCCATCGTGTTCTACACAAATACATACGTGAATATCGTAAAATTTGCAATGGCGGCCATATTGGTTTGGTGAATTTGGTAAACTGAATCCCAACAGGAGGTAAGCTACGTTCCATGTTTGAAGTTAACCTCTTGATTTTTTTTTTATCAAGTTAATCGCGTTTATAGCATTTTGTTACGGGCGGTGAGACGGAAATAAGGACGGACGGAAAGACAGACCGGGATGTATAAAACTTTAAATCAACTATTTTAGTCCACCCTCACAAAGGTAAGCTGTAACCATACTAGTTTCGCCCGTTAACCAATTGTGCAACACCTGAACCACTGCGGAAGAACAAACATTACACAATTAACAACTTAAAATTAAATAAAATGTTACCAATAATGCAAAAACTGATTTCTTTTAATTTAAAAATTGTAATATTCTTTATATCAAAAATAATTCGTTTGATAATTCCAAAAGCAGTAATTTTTTTTTTTAAATTGTTATTATTTAAAAATTAGTAGAAGAAATTTCAAAAATAGTTTTTCCTCAAAACTGGATTATTTTTGATAAAATTGTTGTAACAGTACCTCTATCACATGTTGTTGTCGAATAACAACAAACTCGGTGTGTCCAACATCTATTGATCTATTCATAGCTTATCAACCCCTAGGGTAATAGAGCAGACGCAGAAACTCAATTGATTATATGAATTACGTCTCTGAGACCAATTCATCATGGTAATTAGAGTGTTGTTTATCTGCATATGCCCTGCAGATACATTGCGGTATATTCATACATAAACCAGTAGCCCTTACATACCATAATTACGTAACATTGTAGCGCCATACATGCTATTTATGTTATCAATATAATGAATTAATTGTTAATCCGTTGACATTTCTGACTGACACATTTGTATTTGAGCTGACAGTAAAAGGATGTTTCCAATCAGCCTGACTTTATATCATATTTCTAACAGCACACTCCTACCTCCAGTGAACAAGAACACAAATTAGGAAGACAATATTTAATAAAACTGCAGGTATATGTATCGAGATAAGTAGTAGTATACGGTAACAGACATAAATACGTATGATTGATGGCGAAGACTGTCTGTTCAATTGGTACCCCAGAGGTGTTGTATATAATCCAGAGATGGGTGTCTCAGTAATTAATGATGCCACTCGTAACCATTCCTGAGGCCTGCCGTAAAGTAATTACCATGATGCCCACCAGTGAAGGCATTGTGTCATCATGACAATTAAGTCTAACGTAAGCTACGTTTCATTCCGTTAGACCGGTCCTTGGTAGCTAATGTCAAGAATAAACAAAACCGGTTTATTAACAAATCCATTTTTCCCTACAAAAGCAGTCCGATACTCATTTAGCAGAAATACACATGTATACCTTGTGGTCTTTGTGGCGACTGCTCTTGGCAATGTGCTGCTTGACAGAGTTAACATTGGACCGAACAGATTAGATGAACATAGAATTCTGAAATAACGCATGTTAAGTAAAGTTAATACTGTCATTGGAATTTTTGGTAATAATTAAGAACTAATCCATAAAGCCACATTTAAATGCTTTCCTGGAAAAGAACTCGTCATATATGTGAGAGTCGATGCTTTAGGCACGACGTTAACACCTAAATCAAAATGAATATCAGAAGCACATTTTGTGCATTGTGTAGTATATTGAATGGAATACGGTGTTTGAAAGTGGAAAACATTTATATCTTGTACGTGACTTATTCTAAATATTCTACCAATTACATATAAGACAAACCAGTCTGCTCTAATATAATGTGACGGTGCTATGGAAACCCATTCCAGTCATCAGATAGCTAAATATACTGATCTGAGATGATTGGGTTTGTTTGTATTGCTCTTGTCGTAAACCCTCATAACGAGCTATACAGTCAAACATTGGTTCAGATGCCCGGAAAACAACTCATAGAACAAGTCTATTATGACGCCCAATAAAGTCAATTTTGTCCCTTAAGTATATTTTACTTCTTTGACGGCGGTGTTATTATTTACTTCAAAGGAAAATCACATCACCCGAAACATGAGGGGTACAGACCACATAAGATCTGTAATGCAGACGATTCCACTGTGATGTTGAAACACTTTTTACCTTTCTATTGACGTAAATATATGCATTTGTGTAAGTGTCTTAGCGCAAATTGTTGAAATCAAAAAAGCATTGAGCCCATCTTTGGCCTAGTATAATAGTTTTAACCGCCCTCTTGCCCGTACAGTTGTAGCATTGGAGCTGAGCAGTTTTATCTAGAGTATAATAAAGACATTTACATTTGCTTTATAACTTTAGATATTTTGGATGGCAACTTTGCTTTCTTTCCTGTGCGACGTTTCGCTCAAGATGCTAACACCATTTTCTTAGCATCCAAATCGAAAAGTTGACCACGGAATAAACCAGAAGCTGTCATCCATAAAATCTAAAAAATATATAAATGACTATGCCTGTGAAACAAGAACAAGGCTTTGTAAAGCTTTTGTATGAGTCTCAAATGTAACATAAAATAAACCTGGTTTTCCAGACAGACTTAAAAACATATCTTGCTAGGTTCCAAGAAAATTGACACGCAGTTTCTTCCACGACTATAACATTTGAATCGTCTTGAAGTCAGATCATATTTGGCACTTAGGTTATGACAGCAAGGCCTTAGAACAGTTATCCTGTATTTAAAATCAATTCAGTAAACGCCTGTTAATCAATGTCGTAGCTGTATTCATCAAATGGGCCAATACCTCACACCTGAGTGACTGTTAAGTTAACTGGGAGCGATTGGAGTCAAAACGTAAAAAACTGACTAACGTTGAGCTTTCAACGAATTAGATACGTAAATAACTTGTCCCAATACGCTACAAAGGAAATTATGAAACGTCACGATGTCTCACACAGACCCAGAATCTAGGTGCCGAGTTCTTGGACCGTTATAGGTCTACTGTGTATCTATATACAACAACACAGAACAGGTCCTCGTTGTGCATTGGTAACATTAAAACGGTAGGTTTGTTTGTCGAAAATCTCACTCAATTACCTGATTTTTTTGTTATTGTTGCCACAGAGCGAGCTTTTGACACTTAGACGAACTTCAGATATAATAGTGTGATAAAAAGTACACTAATAATTGTCGAAAATGAATGATAAGCTTGAAAAAATGACGCAAGTGCAAGTTATGTGCCCACATCGCTCTGTACGATGGGGCCATTTACGCTGATTTATCTGTGCATACTTCTGTAGCTTACCTAAAACCATACTTAGCGCGTTTTATACAAGGCAGGAATTGATTTATCAATTCACTAGCGATGGATCGACTACGCCAGCCCAAAGTTCCATCTGAAAGCAATATATATATGTCAGACGATTTGATTATATGATGATTATATGACTTAAAAGACATTTGAGCCTGTATGAAATAAGGTGATCAAATCAGGATGAACACGATTCCACGTACATTATCTGTCCACGTTTTAATGGAGGTCAGCTTGAACTTTTTAATCACTTTGACTGGAGTACTAGAAGATACGATTAATCGGAGTACATCAACATAAATATAATATGCCAGGAAATTCATCGTTTCGGCGCTGTACCCCTGACAATTAAGTTAATTTGTTACGGTATTTTTCTGAAAAATCATTTTTGAAGCAAACTATTATTAAAAGTACTTTCTTGTTATTGGATCGAAGTGACGTTAAAAACGCCATATTGGCAAATCAGAATTGCTCTTGTCACATGTTTTTCTGATTGTGGTTTTACACTGCTCTAAAGTTAAGTCCCCTTACATTATGGCGTGCATGCTTAATGGGCCAAGCAAAGCACCCACTGTCATCACCAATGGTAACAAACAATGATTTGTTTCTCTGATAGAGATTTTACGGCGTACTTAATGTTATTTCACTCATACTCATTTGTGCCAGCCTAATAAGCGTAAGAAACCACTTAAACATCACTGGCAGCACAGAAGACATTTACTGAACTAATCAAATGATAACACAACAAATCTGTTTCCTGACAGGAGTCTTCTGCCCAACCATCAACGATAACACAGCAGGATAGTGCAGGATCATCACAGCACGTACAAAATGATAGTAATGCAGACCGGCTTTCTGACTTCCTTTAGCTCTAAGAGCCAGATGTGAGACACAGACAGTTTCCACCAATCACCCGCAAATTTTTCACAGATCGTATCAATGACCTGCCCTCAAAAGACTTATTACAACTTTCAATCAGATTGTGTAAAAATGAAAGTTCGAAAAAATAAAACAAACAGATTTAGGATGAAGTTTAGTCGCAAGCAGCCGTGTCTTGATCGGCCGAGTGATGGTATTGTCAGCAAATCCCCTGAAAATGTAAGTAAATATTTATTTTTGCTCGTTGAAAAACACCTGACTGACGTGATGGGTGATATTCTATGTAGTATGTTTGTTTTTGTAGGGTGTTCCACATCTGAATTAGCAATAGCTCCGGTTTGCCTATGCATTTGAGTAAAGATATGTTTGGACATCTTTAAAATTTTACAATTACAAGTGGAGTAAAAAAAAAAAGTCGATTCTTGAACTGCCTGAATAAATAAATAATAACACCGGTGTGTAAATGAAAGACAACGTGATGGCCGAAATCGGTTTCCTGATGAAACTACTTTTTTTTAACCATGTAGGGTCTACTTCAAGTCCTAAATTTATAAAACTTTACCGTTACAGATTACTTTTTAAATTGACTTATTAAACTTTTGTAAGGGGTTTGGGAGGGTAGCATGCTTTACTTATTAAACCCTAACTATGGATGTAGCGCGAAGAGGTAAAATAATGTTTTTGACACCAGAGCAGCTGCAATCAAATATATGAATATTAGCAAAAATCGTTCAGATCACAAGAAAACCAAACATTTGTATTTGGACAAACATTGTAATCTGCAAAACGTTAACGCTAGAGATTTTCAAAATACACAAGAAATACAAGTCGTAATAAAACAAGTTCGCATTGCGAGACATACCCCGTGGCTTACACCAAATACGAATCCTGTGGCTGCTGGCACTAATGTTAATGTGTTGAGGCATGTATTTTTGATACATGCCTCAAAGCATTGACATTTGTGCTGTGTGAATTGATAAACTCGCTTTTTAAGAAAACCATGGTCAAATGGAAAATTCGGGCTCCGTTATGACTTGCGTATTACTATCAGATATATATTTTCCAATTTTCAGAACAATCCTAACATTATTGAAAGAGAAATAGTCCATTTAGTTAGTGTTACATCAAACAACAACAACAACAAAAGCGCCAACAAGAGAGTGAGTAAGACCCCGTTCACCACGGGGTAAAAACTTATTTGACACTTTCACATTCTTCGAAAGCTATGAACTAGTCTGCAAGAAAGTCCGAAGCAGGATTTGGTGGATGACAGTGTGTCGTGTGGTGGTAGGTAATACCCAGTTCCTGAGTACCACAAGTTAAATCATATTCTTAGGGTTTTCACTAGGTACATGTAAATGACAATTAAGTGTTTCAGGAAACGTGGGTGCAATGACTGAAACATCCTTGAGAAGGAATCTAGCAATCCATTATATGTACAGTATTTTCCTTTTTATAGGATAATTCTCTCTGATACTGAATCTAGACCACTTGCAAATCTGGCCTTCTACCTGGAGCACTCGACCGGATAAGACTACTCGCCTATCTGGCCATCTATATTGACCACTCGGCTAGATAGCGGAATGGTCCAGTTACATGGCATTTACTGCTGGCGATTCGGTGTCTGACTTGGGTCGTTGGGTCGATTCCTGTAAGTCTTTGGGTGGAATCTGTTCAGTAGCAGATAATGTTATTCCCCCCAAAAAAGGAAAATACCGGTCACTTTCTGAACGACACAAAACATATCCCATTCTGAGTCCGTGAAATTGGTAGGAGGGGGTCCCTACGGTGTTGATTCCACTCCGTCTTATAAATAGACGAGCACGAGTGACAAATGATTCAACTTGTTTATCCCGTTACCTGCAAATAAACAATAAACCATTCATTTCCTTATAGATTAAAACCAGAAAACCTTTCAGCATACACGTACATGTTAACGCATGGTCTGGTTGATGCTTTTATAAACCGAGCTTCAATAGCTTAATACATAATGCGTGGATATTAGATATTAATTACCGATTTGTAAACAGTTTAACGTGGGTGATTTTAGGTGATAGTTTTGTCAACATAACAGAAGCACAATTCCATTAGGAGTCAGTAACATCAAAACGCGTCTATTTACTCAACGTCTGTCAGAGTTTAGGGTTACTGGCGTGTTTATTAAAAAGCATTGATCTGTGGAAAATATAACTCCATTGATATATTGGTAATGGAGGCATTACACGTCACTCTGTGGCCATGGTTCTGGTCCACAGGAGTCATATACCATAGTGTTAAGTCTAGTTCACTGACTGTACAACACTTTTGCTGCAACGATACATGATTTTGTAAGGAAAGACAAATCATAATGAATTGATGATGATGCCTGTTGCTGCTTTGGGCGGTGCGTTTCTCCTGTGTTTTTTGTTTGCAGTTATCTCGTCACAGATTTCTTATCAAATCGACCTTTGCTTTAAACTCGAGTCAGGAATAAAACACACCGAGACACGGCTTGTTGATGTTCACTCTTAGCCACCAGTAAGCCCCAAAGTTCTTTGACGTCCACAAGTATATACATTAGGTCTGTTCCCATCAACCCAATGTACTGTTGCCAGTCAAGTAAATTCCAATGCTATATTTATCAAAGGCAGAGAAAGGAATCTTACCTTTGCCTTTTACATGTTCTCTAAACTGGCAGGTTTCAATCGGAAATTTGTCACCAAAACGATAATAGATAAACCAATAGGAATGTATTTTTGCAAAAAAAATAAAAAATAAAAAATCAAGTGCGACAAATTGCAGTTTGTTGTATGGCCAAATATGGGAATAACGTCCTCCGGATTTGGCAGATAAGTGTTTCTGGTGTATTACACGATGACTGCTTAAAATATTCCTTCACAGTTTAATTGAAATCAAGCTTAGTGCATCTTTATACGTATTACATGACAAAATATGTCTACTTCTTTGGAGACATGATTTTGCTAATAACCTAAGTACAATATCGATAATTTCCTAACAGAAATATAAATCTGGACACCAGTTCCTAAAATTAAAATGCTAAATATTCTATTGTGACTTGTTGCTTTTTGACTCCCATTACACGTCCCTTTTTCAGTTTTTTGTATTATGTTTTTTAGTATATTTTGTTTTAAATTTTATTTATTTCAGCTTGAGTAGTTTGATTAAATTGCCCAAAATACACCTGACAAAAAGATGACTCCTATCATAGAAAATGAAGCAGGACACCGCAAATACGAATCCGCACACAAAGGGTGATTTCTCACATTAAATAAGATTCCACGGTTAAGGTAATATTTCAAATGAACACAAGAAACAGGCTCAATGAGCAGGATCATGGAAAGAAGCAAAACCAAGCAGAGTAGAGCTATTGGTCTGGAAAGCGTCTGGTGTCGTGTCCTCATTTAATCAAATAGCTCTTTATTTGTATTTTTTTTAGAATGGATCTGTAAGTTGATTATTTTTTAAATATTCGCATTTTAAAAAAGTAAATGCCTGATTTGGATATTATATCTAATGCACAAGCAATGGTTTCGAACAATTGATAAAATACTTTGTCAGTGACAGTGACTGCATCCTGCACGGAAAAGATCTGGTCGTGCGTAAATATCTCTATCTGGTCGTTCCAGGCAACAATTCATTGGCCGTTCCAGGTAACAATGAATTGGCCGAGTGAAATATGCGTGTAAATTAAATCAAACACCATAAAAACTTGTTTCGCCTCATTAATAATTTCTAATAGTAGCATGACAAAGACAAGTTATAATTAATACAATGTTAAATAATAAATCAGCTGTTGTCAGTTAAAACAAGCGATAAGCCACCACGTCAACTGTTGACTCCAAACGAAGTGATGCGAAGAACAAAGTGCTTCATGGCATATTTAATGGCAATTTCTCCAACCTATAAGTTTATAGGATCATGATGGTATTGGATAAGTATCATAACGTGTTACAGGTAATCAACAGGTATGTGTGTATGTTGCGATAAGTATCATAACGTGTTACAGGTATTCAACAGTTATGTGTGTATGTTGCGTTTTTTGTTTGTGTGAACGGTATGATTCACAATTTAGATTGGATTTGAGATTTAGGCTGGGGTTTTGTATATGAATTAAATGGATTAAAATAATACTGAACTAATACATGAAATAGACAACAAACATGACCAATCAAACCAGTTATCAACCAGCTATAATTTATTCTCAAGGGTTTCCATATTTTGTATGGTATAGTAAAAACCCTATATATCACGGGCTAGAATTTCTACAAACACTAACAATCCACTCCAAGTGTTGTAGCAGTTTTTCACAATTTTTCTTTTTTTCGAAATATCTTGTCAAGTTTGTTAGGATATAAAATCAGGTCTACGGACTTCTACATACAGCAATTTAACCCAAATAACAAAAAAAAAAAAAGACATACATTTGTATAAATTGGTTGTTAATTTTCCCTCAGTGGTAAGTTGTGCCAAATAACTATTGTGGCACAGGAAACAAATGCCTACAGGAGATATGAACAGGAACTCTAACCAAAAGAATATCAGGACGTGAAATTTATGAGCAGTTTTACAAAACGGTATTTTGTACCGTTATAATGGGTAGAGATATACTCATAGAAAGTCTGGCCATGGGTTTCGCCATCATGAAGAATGTATTTAAAATATATTGTATGGCCTTAACAATGACAACATCAAATCAGAAACATACGCTTACATTGACAAGAATATAACAAAATCAAGTGCGTTTAGTACGTACATAAAGTTTTGTTTAACTTTTTGCTCGGAAGCGATTGTTTGTGTGGGAGCTTACTGGGCCATGCTCTCTCCGAGCTCAGGAGGAACATTTGCCTACGGTGTCTTAGTGTCTTGTCTTCGTGTTCGCCCCAAGTCGATTTGCGTGGTTTTGTTCATTCAGCGGGCTGACACGCCATAATATGAGTGAAATAACCTTAAGTACGGAGTGAATCACTCATAAAACAAACCTTGCACGGAGTGGCTCTTGGAATAGCTGAATTTCGGAAACTGCATACTACATGTCCCATAACCTACACTCCTTTCACTAGGTGACTACAAAATATAGCGTAGCAACACTACTGAAAACCATTTAATCTTCGCATTTTGTTGGGTGCATTCAAACATGAATATACTATGCTTCACCGTGGCCAAACTGTGTCAAAATGTAACTTATGACGTTTGCTTAGAGTACGTAGCAGATTTCATCGACATCAGTTTAGTACTATAGGTCGAAATCAGAAGCCATTTTTGGAACTCATATAGGCGTTCTAATACTGGCCAATGAAATATCCTATTTAGTATCAAACGGTGCAAATAATCAATATTATTTACCCTCCGGGTCTGTGCTTTCGCGTCAACATTTTTAGTAACACTTCGCACACTCCTACGCATGTTCTCATAATTAGAAGGACATTGGTAAAAGTCTTTTGGACCCTGTTCATATCGTATTCAGACCGTAGAATATAATGCTCAGAAGCAGTCAAATAACTGCCTCCAGCCATTTTGTAACTAACAGCATTGGGCTGACAACTGCTTCAATCCCCGTCAAAACATCGTTAAATGTGCGCCCTTTAATGAGTGACCCTCTGGCTAAGGGCAGTATGTTTCGAGCGTATAAACTCTACACAGGTTGATCAAGGCTTTGCTCAATCGTTATAGTTATACAGATTTCTGCACTTTCTAGGAATAAAAGAAAGGATCCAAATTTATCGGGTTGGAGATTAATATTCATAGCTATATTTATAGTGTATGTTATAGCTATCAATTGTTTCAATCTTACACTGCAAACACTTCCATTGTTTTTGCATAATAAGATCCTCACATTTTCCAAACATAGCTGATCGTTTTGTTATTATCCGACATTGTTCGTATGAAATCGCATTATCGATGTAACAATTAGCAAAGTTAAATTGTTTCGTGGTGTTACAACACAAAATTTGCTTTCACCGAATTAAATAAGATAAGCTATGGACGAGTTAAAATCGACAACAATCAGTCATACTGCATCCCACAAATGACATAACAAAAATCAATTTGTGGCTGCAGTTTCTGACCAAATTGGAGCATCCGGGCACCAGAACCTCCAGCTAACTATAAATTTACGGAATTCTCTGTGCGTGGTTAATTTAATTGATATACCGCCATAATAGTTCGAGATACTTGCTTACACTTCGACTCTGAATATTTGGGGTCATAAAATAACGCTCTTACCCACTGTTCATATGTATATACTACAACGTTCCCACAGCCATGTAAATTTGTAGAGAATTATCCCATTACCTATTCATTGGGTCATATTTTAATAGAATTCAAAGCGTATCCGGAACAATTTATCAGCGCAAGACAACATTTGAGCTAATTTTATTTGGTGTTGTGTGATGCTCTAAACTGCCATTTTCTCACGCAAGTTTCCATTCTGTTCGACATCTATCTGTTGACGATCGTTATTGCAGATAAATGCCAAAAATGACCTTCCCGAGAGTACGCCTGGTCATTTTCTGCTGTCGATTTTGGTGATTCTTTCTCTGGGTCCGGGATTTGGTTTTTAAAATTGTGCTAGTCAGTGATGTTCTACGCTGGCATCTATTTAAACTAAGGGGTAATAATAAAATAAATAATATGAAATATAAAACACTGTTCGATTCTGTTGTTAGAGGTGTTTTTATAACCTATTGCCACTACATTTTTTCAAAATATAGGGTTCGCTAAAAAGCGAAACTTCTCTGTTTTTTCCGCAATAAATTATTCCATATTTTACCATGGTCGAAAATTCTATGTTTCCAACGTTAAATATTCCGATAGGTTGGGTTATATTATAAGGGGAACCTTTACAGCATATTAAATTGTGTTGGCCGAATTGTTCCCTGAAGTCCACCCTGTAGATTGAGCAGATTGTGCTCCAAAACATATAAAGGAGTCTTAGAGTGAAAAACAATCAACTGCACTTGACTCCTTACAATGATCAACTATGATCTAATATAGAAACAAGCAGAATAGACTGATGTTTGAGAATCGGATAGGTTATACCCTAACCCTACCATGATCTGAAGTAACATGGCATGAAGTAAAACAGTCCCTCGTCCAAAGGAATATACCCTTGAACAACAAAGCTCTGCTGTTTATTATGTATCGATTGACATGTAAGGTCTTGCCCAATGGTATTGCAATTATATGATGATTTTGCGTAGCTGGTGTATGGTGCAAAACAGAAAATACGGAAAACCTTTCTAACATACCATAGATGGAATCAACATGGGTAAATTGAAAGGGAGTCAGCCGTCCGGTACTCAACCTGATAAGCCTACAAATTAATAATTTAAAGTTGTAAACCAGACGAGAAAACTGTTTTAATGTTAAACATATGTTACTGCACTATTGATAATTTCACGAAAATATTGATTTAAGCTATAATCATGTTTTGTAACATGTGTAACTGATTTGCTCAATTTTGTTTCACACCAGCTGGTTAAGTCAAACAAGTATCGAGCGCTGCTTTCTTTAAGTGAACACGTAGGATAAATTATATTTAAAAGAGATGTCAACTCTACTATATTTTGAATTTAACGGGGCACTTCTGATCAAAAATAGAATGAGCATACTTTCTAAACTAGACAACACACAGTTTCTAATCAGCAATCCTTTATGAGCCGGGGAGTGAGGATGTTGTCTATTGATGCGGAGACCGCCTTCCCTTTATAATACCTTAACAAAGCCTTGTACAAATGCTTTAAAATACTCGTTATGTTGATAATGCTCAAAATGTGTGAATTTAATGTTAAATTTTACAAGACAACCTTCAGAAAATCAGGCAGATGTAAGCCTAGATTCCTCTTTCATGATATATAAGTCAGTTTTAGCTTAAGTCTGATAGTACGGCTGGGCAAAAATCAGGTAACATTTTGGTGCAGCATGCTAGTGATTTTGCTTACATCGGTTTGTGGACTACGTCTGACTAGCATTTTAAGCGTTTTACACATGGGGGGCGTAATTTCAGACAAATATAACTTCGACCACTGTACTTTCGGTCCAACTGCTTTATGTTTCAAAGGATTCTTGGACTAAATAAGTCCGTAAAATTTCTTCGAAAATGGCAAATGGACTACGAGTTGAAGGTCTCGGTGCATGCACAAATCAGATTTATAATAAGGGAAAAGATACGAGCTTACAAGTATCGGCCTAACTAAGATTTTGCATGTCCTATAAAGGTCCTATCATAATCATACTATTGTTTGAATGACAAGATGCATACAAACCCTATCATACCAATATGTTTTAAAAAGCCTTGAATGCCACATTCAAGATGAATTTTAAATAGCCTGTCATCGACCACAGCCATTGTTAATATCTGCAGCATCCGTATAGATCTCGATTACATTCAACAGCCAATAAATCAACAGATATAACTAAGTTAATCTCAAGTGATTAATAGCACACGCCTTTGTGTTGAATTGACTCGAGGTTAATAAACTAGTTACCCTAGAAACCAATTTATGGCGGTCTAACCGTGAGCACGTGGTTGGGTTTTGACTACTTTTCAACACGGGTTTTCTTTTTCTATTTGTGAAGCAAAATAATGATATATTAACTACGTATAACTGTATTAAAGTATTTCTCTAAAACATTGAAATTGATCTATTAACTGTACAAAAATGTAATATTTATTTTCGTTCTAAACTCAAAACATCCACAATGCGAGCTCATCATTTATGTTATGAGAATCCTTCTATCCTTCTTAGTGCCAAACTGTGTGACTTGTTTGAAGGGTTAAAATAGTCAAACAATTAGCCCTTTGTTCATGCTTTTTGTACATTCGAAAAACACTATTGTTGGATTTGTTTATCTTCCCCATATCGCAAACTGCAACAGTTTCATCGACACTTATATATGTCTTATAGACATGGAATCAGCCTGCAACTGGACGAAAACTCGTGGCTGTTCTGTCATGAGCCTGCTAAGTTCAATCGGTAGAGTTTCGACCCTCTTAACCAGACGCCCCGGTTTTTTAAGAATCTTTCGATTTTCAGTTCTATTGTGATGTTAATCTTTTCACACATCTTCATTTTATGAAATTTGTTGTGAAATCCATTTACGGCCAGATAATATAACCAGCTAGTAATAAACCGAATTTAGTAATATATCATATAATAGAACGCTTGTAGTTGTACCGATACGTATGCCATTTATATCATTTAGAACTGCAGGTGTATATTGCGTAAATAAGACATGATAGAAATTTCAAAGATCAGCCAGGCACGATATAAGATACAACCAAGGATACTATAAAGCATAATGCCACAATATGACAGTTTCTATTCCAGCTGGAATGGCCATAAAGGCAACAAATAGTAGAAGTTTTAGCTACGTATCACTTATGTTTATTTTATTATACCCATTGTGAATATCCAATGTATACTTAATTTTAGACGATGCAATTGATGATACGAATGTCCTCTGCGTGATAAAACAGTGTTAGGAATGGCTATATCTTATTAATTCAAATACAACATTTGTTTTGACTACAGACTCATTAATAACCAAGCAATGTTTATGAATACTAAAAACTAATACTTAAAAAGAAAACCTACATTGTGTGAATTTATCTTTGGTAAATTTGTTTTCTAGCAAAATTGAACAAAAAATCACAAAATAAGGGTACTCACTGTTCGTTTCTGACAAAGATTCATTTCCTTGTTTCGTTAGAATAGAGTCAATATTACATATTTATTGTACGTTCTAAAATTTGCACACTTTCTCAGATTTCTGAAATTTACTCAAATATGCCTTCAATAAAAGATTCACAAAACGTCTTATCAAATGTTGATAAAAAAAATCTACATACAGAAAGGCATTGTCATGTTTTCGATTATGATTCGTACTTGGTTTGAGAATAACTTGTTTGAAGAATCGTTTGAATGGCCTCTTGTCTCCACTCTTGTGGGCAAATATTTTAGAAACCAACAAATGAGTGTGTACTCCATTTGAATACTGAACTGTTCTTTCAGTGTGATGACGTAAATCAAGACCTAAAAACATGGTCAACTATTTCCGTGGGATAGACAAAAACACTTTTAAACACTACAGACAAATGAGCTCTCAGATGGCCTGTTTGGCAGCCTTAAGTTTTTATTCATTCAGCGAATCATTTTCAGCAACACATGGATGCGAAAATTAGGACAGACGGGATTTGTACAAAAAAAAACAGTATCTTAATTTTTTTTTTTGTGGAAAACATTCTCATAGCATGAAAAGATTCCTATTCAGGAAATTGTGCAGGCTTGTGTCGTCAAGTTTCGCTAAAAGAGGTATTCGGTGTAAAATTAATCTTCTTTCTGCGAATTTCATGTTGCTTGTTGTTGGCTTTTTTTAATTGCAATTTGCTTTCGATGGATTTGGTTCCAGTCCGGTTGTAAGGTACCGAGGAACTGATAACATTGTGATTCATATATGTAGCCCGTCTCATTGGAAGAGACCCGGACAGACTATTAACTTCTGAAATATATCTTGGTTCAAACTGCTGCCCTTATATAAATGTGCCAACTATCTATGATCACATTTGTTTAGAGCAATTAAATGAGAATTGAAAGAAGCAAAGTTGCCTGTTCAAAATTTAACACTCGGTCTAACGTAATAAAAAAAAATGATCCAAACAACCGGCTTAACTTCGATAAAAAATGTTATTTCTTTATGGAAATACTTTCAGCTTAATATTACTAAAGACCAATATTTTCTTGGTAGCAAATTTGATTCTTAACATTTGTAGACAATTATAATGTAAGTGTCTAGTAATTTGAGCTTCGGAATAAAGGTTGACCTAAAATGCGGTCTCCATTTTAGTAATTGTTGTGGCAAATACCAATCAAACCAAACCGTTTAGTTGCCCAAATGCCTTTTTTTTTCAAAAAGAATATTACCATCCCAATCCATCAGTTCTTCAGTAACTGTCATGTCGTAAATGTGGAGTTCAAAGGGAAAGTAGATCCTAATTCCGGCCCTAAATTTTGATAAAGGAAAACGATTTATCAACGGAAGTTATACCAACCCAGTTTTGTACGTGCCCTTATAATGAGTGATCGATAGGAATGGTAGGCTGTGTAGCCTGTCGGAGTCGGACTTCGGAACAGAATCTGACCGTTAATCTGGACAGCTGCGCTACAAACATACCAGGAAATGTTATCAACATAACTTAAATTTACGGGACATCTTAAGCTCCTGGCGGATAGCCGAGTAGTTGTCAATGATATATTACTATCATATATATATATATTTTGTATAAATGTAGAGAAAGGAAATGTTGCTTGCCTCCACCGTGATCCCGGGATTCGAACTCGGGTCCCGTATAGCCTGATTTTGGAATGAAAACTGACCTAACATTTGGATATAACTTCGACACAAAAAGACAATGAGTCAAAGAAAAGGGTTAAACATTTAGATTTTAGATAGTTTTACATTGATTGTCTCGTTTAAAATGCCTATGGCAGCCATTAATGCATTATACAACAAACCTGTAAATTCGGTTGTCACACTGGAAACTAACCATTTGTCACAAACTATTACAGACCCATTTTAGAAACGTGCAAAGTTAATGCCTTAATCTAAATTCTTTCAGACCGTCAACCGCATGTGATTGATTGGCGGCCATCGTAAAGTCCTGGTTATATGAATCCACAACCGATACAAATGAGAACGTGTCCTATTACAGTCCCCCCAAATTGATTAACACCATATTTGTCATAAATGTCGCAGGGAAAATAGTATCTGTTAATACATTTTTGCTCTTTCTCTATTATCCATTCATTTTCTTCATTTATCCTAACAGTCTTAACCCATTTTCGCGTTGGCGGAAATCAAGGACAGTAACGTGTTTCTCTGGATGTTTGTATGGTTATTTGCATGCAAATGTCACAGCGGTATAAATAGCGGTGCTGTGGAAGTACCGTGGCAGTTCTGAGAAGCCACTGATAGCGTGACTAACTCTATGTTTTTGTACCTTCATTCAGGCTCTCCATTCCTGTGCTTTGACGATAAATAAAGTGATTAATAAATCCAGTGGCGTCAGTGTCGGTCATTAATAGTAACCACGTGACAACCAACGAAATTCGAGAACGTCACGTGACATTGGCGCTTGACATGGGACCGTTAGAGTATATGTGATGACCGGAGCCCTGATATTTCATACTGGCCATGTTTCCTGACGATCATTGCGTTGCCGTTTCTCCTCTCCTGGCTGCCTTGTCGATGTCTTGCTTGTTCAATGTTCAGTACTGATGTTACCTCTTCTGTGTCGGCCATATCTTGTGTTGCTGACGTTATTTAAGTACGGACCATCGTCATTCAACTTATTTGTGATTTGTCCGTGCTGTTCTGGATCCGTTGTATGTACATGTAGGCCTTCATTCTGCACATGGGTTAGGAACTGTTTGTGTATCATTTGAATCCTACGCGCGCGAGAGACCTGCTTCCTGGACCTTACGTCTTGAGGGTGATCAATGACTGACATTGTTGGTATATCGAAGGATTGATACTAAAATATATTGTGTGTAAATAATATATATAATTAATTAGGTTTAGGGGTTCGAGTAAAAGGGATAGCGATTTTGGAAGTTATATGACCTGACACTTTGACAATAGCGCTGCGTAGTTTACCTCTCCTTACGTACTAATATACATCATTTGTCATTCATCCTGTCTATACCGTTTGTTCTTGTTTTAAGTGTACAGTCATTCTTATTTTGGGTTTTCCAGTACATTTGTTTGTCAAACCATGACTCCGAAGACGCGCCGCCAGACGATAAACCGACACTAGAGAGACAAATAACCGAAGTTGGAGAGCGCAAAATGGTTGATTACCTGATAAGAACAGGTAAATATAAAATCACGGACGCGCCTTCTGCCTATAACCCTCCTTTTCCTTACCGCGGTCTCTCCTCTCGGCACACATCCACACCTACAATTACACAACCAACAAAGCTTTCTTATTTCTCTGCGCGGAACCCGTGCCGAAATATGAAGCATCATACGAATTGTGGTAGTTCGAGGTTGATTGTTTAATAACAGAACAGTCCTATTCACATTCTGTTCTTCTACAAGCCAAATGACAATCTTTAAGGGGTGAGGCAAGTATGATTTCCGTTCATCTTGGGGAAAGAGCCAGTATAGATATCGCTTGAATCTACTGTCCCAAAGGTCACTTCAAATTTGTATAATACGGTGATTAGACAAATTTGAAGTGACCTTTGGGACAGTAGATTCAAGAGAGTCCCTTTTGCAGTCGTTTTACTTACAGCGACAGCTATCCAACGAATCTGTAGCCTCGTGGTACGGTGGATTAGACGGTATTTTACAGCAGGTAAAACGACAGACTGCCATAGGGGAACGCCAGATGTTAAGAATGCTCAAAAATAAATTCTAGCAAAACATTAAAATCGACACCTAGGTATAAGTACGATGCTGACCTAAGTCCCAATGTATTATTACGCGAAATACGTGCTGTAGCACGGGAAATCGTGGAGGGCGATCAATTGAAACCTCCAATTAATAAGCCGCGTAGGCGATTATACTAACACAATATTGTTAATGAGATTATATCATCTCAACTAACGGACGTTTTACAACGCCTGTCTAACCTAGACTCGTAACAACCTGAATATAATCTCCCTTGCCCTCGAACTGATCTATCTCTTGTTATCAACAGGTTAGATTCCATAGAAAACCGGTTAAGTACTATTACCATTTCTTCCTCTGAAGATCCCACAGCGGCACAATTGTCCTCGTCAAACCCCCAATCGGAACGTTTAAACGAGAAACGATTCCTTCCATCGGGCAGGGTAGGAGTTGACAGAACGAACGCCCGATAAAATCGGACTTCTTTGGTAAATCAACCGAGAGTAGTATTCTGATAAATGGTGTTTATGGCAATGTCTTCTTGACAGAGAGCCTAATGTCACTACCGTATCTCCAAAGTTTTACCACCACAAATTCAGAAACCTTCCTCTTGTCTTTAAAGGATTTCAATTTAGCAATATGTGGCGCTGGGGTTTGTCCTATTATGGTTACATTGATGCTGACTTACAGGTACCGGGTTCGAATAAAACTGTTCTCGCACTTGTCCTGGTTATAAAAGACACTGATTACAATGCAGATGTTCCTATCAATGTTCTTAGAGTTTTTGTAGGTTCAGTGAAGAAATCCGCATCCAAACTCTGGAATGTGCAACGTCTATTGTTGAAAACAACGGACTCGTTGGAACGGTTCGGTGTCTCATGTCTGAGTCAATAGAAATCCAGCCAGATGAAATTGTTAAGATCCAAGGCGTTGTTAAAAATTCTATCCCTGTTAACTCACCAGTGGTAGCAGAAAAGGGTGATGTTAGTATTAACAACAATCTTGTCGTCAACCCGCAGTTAGTCAATTATGTTCAAGAGGGACTAAAAGCTAAGGTATCAGTTCGATTGTGCTCAGCCCAACCTGTAACTCTTCATTCAAAATCTTTAATATGCGAGTTACAAACTGTGTCTGTTGTGCCACGAGGTCAAACAAGCAAGACCAACACTTTATCTAACTTGTCCGATACTTCGTTGGTCCTCTCTTGTTTCCAAAGATTCGCTAGATTTAGGTCGGACCACCACGATCGAACACGGGATCAACTTAACGAATGAAACACATTTGAAGGAACCTCACAGAAGAATCCCGCCAGCTTTAATGAATGAGGTAAGACAGCATCTACAAGAAATGCACGATACTGGGGTAATCAGGGAATCGAATTGTCCTTTTTCTTCAGAAGTAGTGTTGGTACGCAAGCCAAACACTTCCCTGAGATTCTGTATTGACTACAGAAAGTTGAATTCTCGTACCATTCGAGATGCTTGCGCCATCCCTCGAATTGAGGAAACCTTAGACTGCCTTGCCGGGGCCAAGTATTTTTCGAAATTAAACCCCCGGTCTGGCTATTAACAAGATCGGCACAAAACGGAATTCTCTTTCGGTCCACTTCGGCTGTCGACTTTTACGAGTGTAACCGAATGCACCAAGAAGCTTTTGAACACATCATCGGTTGCCTTACTTCTCCTCCGATACTTGCATATGCTGACTATGCAAAACCTTTCACCCTGCATATAGACGCTAGTTCAGAGGGGTTGGGTGCTGTTCTGTATCAGGAACAAGACGGTCTCGATTGCGTAATATCCTACGTCAGTTGGGACTCAAAAATGCAGAAAAAAATACTCTGATCGCGTAATATCCTACGTCAGCCGCGGACTCAAACATGCAGAAAAACTACTCTGCACACAAACATGAGTTTCTGCCATTGAAATGGGCCGTGTGCGATAAATTTAAAGAATACCTTTACGGCGGCCAATTTACAGTACAAACTGACAACAACCCTCTTACTTATGTGTTGTCATCTGCCAAACTCGACGCCACAGGTCACCGATGGCTTGCTGAGTTGTCCGCCTTTAATTTTAGTTTAATCTATAAAGCTGGAAGCTCTCATAAAGATGCTGATGCATTATCACGTCATCCAAATTTTAGCGCGATTGTTAAGACAATGGAACCATGTGTGGTCAAAGTTGTTTGTGTAGGCTGTGTGGATAGTGCAACTCCCTGTCTGGAAATTCTTGCTCTCCATTCAGATACTGCCTCGGAGATAAGTCTCTCTCAATGTATAATAACTTCTCAAATATGTCCGCCGCTTCTTAAAGACTCAGTGGAATGGTGTAAACTACAAACAGAAGATCCCGTCATCAAAATAATAATTCAATTTGTTAAGACTGGTACAAACATTTCAAAAATAGTTTTTCCTCAAAACTGGATTATTTTGGAAAAAATAGTTGTAAGAGTACCTGTGTCATAATGTCATCATCACAGGTTGTTGTGGAATAACCACATAACCGGTGTGTCCAAGATCTATTGATCTCTGTATAGCTTATCAAACCCTAGGGCAATAGAGCAGACGCAGAAACTCAATTGATTATATGAATTACGTCTCTGATATCAATTCATCATGTTAATTAGCGTGCTGTTTATCTGTATATGCCCTGCAGATACATTGTGATATATTCATACATAAGCCAATAACCCTTACATACCATTATTACGTAAAATGGTAGCGTCATACATGCGATTTATGTTATTAATATAATTAATTAATGGTTAATCCGTTGATATTTCTGAGTGACACAGCTGTATTGATGCTGACAATAAAAGGATGTTTATCAATCAGCCGGACTTTGTATCATATTTCAAACAGCACATTTCAACCTTCAGTGAACAAGAAAAGAAATTAGGAAGACAAGATTTAATAAAACTGTAGGTGTTCTCACGGAGATAAATGGTAGTGTACAATGAGGTAACATATATAAATATGTATAATTGATGGCGAAGACTGTCTATTCAATTGGTACCTCAGATGTGTTGTATTTAATCCACAAATCGGAGTATCAGTAATAAACGATGCCCTTCAAAACCATTCACGGGGCCTGTTTTGCGAAGCGTGTGCAGTTTACGTCTAAAATAATTACGATGATGACCAGGAGTAAAGGTATTGTGTCGTCATAACAATTAATTTTAACGCTATCTACGTTTCATTCTGTAAGACGTCAAGAATGAACAAACCCAGTCTATTAACAAGTAATTTTTTTCGCCACAAAATCAGTCCAAAACTTAGTCATGAATGCCTCTAAAAGATGTTATAAATCTGATGTGATCTGATCCAGTAGGCCGGATAGCTGAGTGGTTAATGTGTATAATTGAGGGTTAAAGTTGTTATTGAAACTACTTACGCATATTCCTGGACATTTGAACTTGTTATAGGTTACTCTGCTAACATATCAACCCATTTAGCAGAAATACACCTGTATACCCAGTGCTCTTTGTAGCGGTTGCTCTTGGCAATGTGCTGATTGACAGTGCAGACATTGGACCGAACAGATCACAATGAACATAGAATTCTGAAAACAACGCATGTAAAGTAAAGAAACTGTCATTGGATTTTTTTGTAATAATTAAGAACTAATCCATAAAGCCACATTTAAATGCTTTCCAGGAATAGAACTTAGAATTACTCGTCGTCATATATGTGAGAGTCGATGCTTAGGCACGACATTAAAACCCAAATCAAAATGAATATCAGAAGCACATTTTGTGCATTGTGCGCTGTAGTATATTGAATGGAATACGGTGTTTGAAAGTGAAAAACATCAATATGTTGCACGTGACTTATTCTAAATATTATACAAATTTAGAATAGTACAAGTCTATTATGATGTACATGAGACAAACCAGTGTGCTCTAATATAACAAAAAATGGCCAAAGGACTTCACCATTCTCCGCAATATTGTGATTTGTTAATCACATTGCGAGTGACGGTGCTATGGAAACACATTCCGGTCGTTAGCTAGCTAAAGACACTGATCTGAGACGATTGGGTTTGTTTGTATTGCTCTAATCGTAGACCCTCATAACGTGCTATGAAGTCAAACATTTGTCCAGGTGCCCGGGAAACAACTCAATAGTACAAGTCTATTATGACGTCCAATAAAGTCAATTTTCTTCCTGAAGTGTATTCTACTTCTTTGACGGCGGTGTTAAAATTAACTTCAAAGGAAAACCTCAGCACTCGAAACGTGAGGTGTACTACCTAAGATCTGCAATGCAGAAGATTTCAGTGAGATCTTGAACAAATGTTATCTTGCTATCGATTTTTTTAATATAAAGATATTAATTTAAATTCTAATGAAGTTTTATTCACACATGTCGTGGATTTTCCGCTTGTGTCGTGAGTGTGTGTGGAAATGTGCCTTGGCATCTAAGGTAAGTCTAAGTGTATATGCCTGTAAAAGAAGACAAAGGCTTTGTAAAGATTTTGATGAGCATCAAATATAACATTAAATACTCCTGATTAAAAAGTCCAGATACATGTAGACTTTAAAACACATCTTGCTAGGTTCCAAGAAAATTGACATACATTTTTTTCCACGACTATAACATCTGAATCGTGGTGAAGTCAGATCCGATTGGGCACGGAGGTTATGCGAGTTAGACCCAAGAACAGTTACCAAAATTAGCACCCAAGGAAATTGATTAAACCTACAAGACTAAATCTGGTACGGAATACTGCATCTTTGCTTAGACTTGTAGCATACAGTTTATTTTAACTAACAATACAAGCAAATATCCTTGGATACCCTATTTCATTGATCGAAAAGTCAACACAGCCTGTAAAGTGCCAAAGTAACAGTCCGTATTGTGTTCATAAAAGCATCGTTAAAACAAATAATAAATCTGACCAGGTCTAGCAGATTTCCCAAGTGATAAATAGTTCAGGTCTATGAGTTCACTGGAGTCTGTCCCGAGGTTAAGACACTTTTTGCCTAAGAAATAAACAATATTGAAATAGCATTCTATTTTATGACATTTCTGTCAGAAGCAGACGGATTCGTAAATCTGTCCAAAATTCCCAGGTGTCTCTCCGTTTAGCAGAAAAGGCTTTGCTAAATGACGCTTGGGAAATGGAGGCCATTATATTACATATTGTTGTGTATAAATGTAGAGAAAGACAATTTTGCTTGCTTCCACCAGGATTCGAACTCGGGCCTCTGGGTAGTAGGGCCACAGCTCTAAACGGCTGAGCTATAGAGGTTCACGGTAGAACCAACGCATTTGTATCCAGATAAAGGCGAGGAATCTTTCTCTACAGTAAGCACTGACACATGGAAATAGAGTCCTTATCTATAATAAAAAAATATAAGTCAAATTGGTAGCACCTTTGAGACTAACTGTATAATTGTAAGTACACACAAGTTTTCGCTAACAGTCGATGATAGCTTCTGTAGGTATAATGAAATGACCACTGAAACAATGTTAAATTACACACATAACAGAAAAAAAAGAACAAAAGGGACAGTCTATATATGCGTGTGGGTGGTTAGGTAGGTCTTTTGCACTGAAAGTTATAAGCTGGTGAGGAACAAGGAACAGCTCATTATATGTACATTGGAAGGCTATTTCAATTGTAGGTAGAGTAGGCCCAGAATAGTTTAGTCCCGGTAGTGGGACATGAATCCATGATCTCTGTTTAGTCCGCATTGTATAGAATTAAACAGTTTTATTAGTTTTTGTTTCCGATTTCCCTCCAGGACCGATTGTTTCTGGGTGATTTACGGAGGGCAGCAACACGTAAATCATTTAAACTATGTCCCGCTAGATTAAAATGTTCCCCAATCGGCTTGTATTGATAATTAGCCCGTATGTCACTTTTGTGTCCATTCACTACTCTACCTACAATTGAAATAGCCTTCCAATGTACATACAATGAGCTGTTCCTTGTTCCTCACCAGCTTATAACTTTCAGTGCAAAAGACCTACCTTACCACCCACATTCACATATAGACTGTCCCTATTGTTCTTTTTTCCCTCTGTTTTGTGTGTATTTTAACATTGTTCCAGTGGTCATTTCATTACACCTGAAGAAGCTATCATCGAC
>JAVFBZ010131091.1:1097-11292 GCA_032466195.1 Katharina tunicata | reverse complement strand
GTTTCTCATACAGATACTGAATTGGTTTCCCATACAGATACTGAATTGGTTTCTCATACATATAGAGAGAACAGCGAAAAGACAGTAACCTACTAAACAAGGCAGAAACATAACATTCGTCCTCGAGACTGCCATTTCTGTTAAACATTGAGTCGCGATGGAATGGAGACCGCCTAGTAGTATTACTTGGTACTCATTTTAAACACATAAGGAACAGAAATAATCTGACGCTGAGATGCGGTGACATAGTTTGGTCCTATTTTTTTTAACAAAGTTAATATTAGTGTACATCATCACTGAACGTTGGCAAGACAACAAGATACGCCATAAAAAAAATTAGCGTTCATAAAGAATTGACTTGAATTCAATACAAACTACTGCACAATTGGGCTCACGAACGACAACTCATGAAACATTTCTTACACATTTATATTCTTGTCCTTTTGTTTGAAGGCAAAAAAAAAACATTAAACGATTGAAATCGCTTTTGTTCAAATTTAATTTCGTAAATTTCGCACACCGATATAACATCATGGGGATATCACTGAATGACTGGTGTTTTGAAGAAACATTTGATAGTCTGATACCTATATCAGATCAAAACACTTTTTAAGCAACGATGTATGCATCCTTGTTAAGATATACATATCATTTGTAAAAAAAAAAAAAAACTTAGAATACATAGTGAAAGTTGCACCGGAAACACTCTGTCTTCAAATTATTCTCTACTGTAAGAATGGAATACATTATAAGATACATCGCCTTGTCTTTCTCCAGGGTAAATTTCGGTTTCATAATGATTTTACTTAAATGCTGATTCCACCATTTACACATTCTGGCTTCCAGCCTGAAATAATTTCCCCATTGCTGCCATCGTTGTTAATTAGCGACTAGGACCTATGCGATTTATTCATAGGTCGATTGCATTTGTATAAAACGGTCCATTGATTCACTACGGCGACGGACCTTGTATGTAATGACTAGGCTTTTTTAATATAGCCGCGAGCGTCATAGAGAGGCTGCTGACACGCTTGACCTGATTAATCGACCTATGAAGAAATTCAAACTCGTTCACGAGACTTGTTTCTCTTGTTGCATTGGTCATTTCGACCTAATGTTTTCCTAAATAGCTCTATTTTAATTCTACATTTCCTTTGCTGTTACTTGTTCTATGTCGATTAGAGCCTGTATTGCCTGGAGCGGTAAAAAGGCTAAAAATGGCCATTCGTTAGACTAAAGCCGGTAATCGGAGGGAACGGAAAGTACCGGATATGTGCGATGTTGAACTGGAATGATGGTTGCTGGTCTTGTTACAAATACAGCATCGGTTAGTCATTACATGTTCGACGTTTGCTCTTGTCGTGAACTTTAAGCTAATTAGCCGAAACGTTCTCCTTGTGTTCTTGTGTAACGGCAGCGGTATACAATTAACAGCTCAGTCTTTCAACGAAGTGTTTAACAAAAGTTGACTCATATTGACGTAAATACGACGTTTCTCACTTTCACTCTATGTTCGCACACTCATTCCTTAGATATTCCAAAAATAAGACATTAAAAAAAAAATGCACTTATCACATTGAACACATTATTTCCGTGATCCCTGCAATTTACGCTTAATCGATTTCAAGCGAAATAACAGTTATCATGGAGCTTTTAAGATAAACGTTGGTACTTGCAAAACACACTTTATCACATTTGCACACATTAACCTGTGCTGTCGAAAAAATAATGACTTCGTTATCTCGCAATTTCAGAGCAACAACAACAAACCTTGTATTAGTTTATATAAATGAGAATTGGTGATTCACAACACTTTTGTAAATAGCTGTATGCTATATGATTTAGAAGACAATAAAGTTTAGGTATACATACAGTACATTGAATATTAGTTCATTTGGCTAGTGTTAAATAAGATACTTTAAGCGGTGGATTTGAAAACAAAAGAGTATTCACTGACACCCCCCTCCCACTCCTCCCGACTCAATTCGCTGTAAATTAATAGTACAACCAACGACCACAGGTGGCCAAAATTACCTCAGTAAACACAACTTTATAATTAGAACAGTTAAAGGTGCCTATAGAGCATGAACAGTTCGTTAGCGAAAACACAAATAAAAATACATAAACCGAGAAGGGATAAAAAATAATCGTCTTTAAAATACCATTAGTGTGTTCAAATATGTGAATATGATGACATGTTTGTTAAAGAACGTATCTTCTTAGCTTAGATATAACAACTGAATACGATATTTCATGGCCGTTATACGACAGACAAACCAACCTTAAAACGCTTTAACTCAGGTAAACAAGTTAATTATCTGTGTTACAAAATTATAACAAGACTGAACCGAATTAAGCTTTAAATCTATTTATATAATCACATACTACTTTAGACAGCCGTTAGTTAGAAAACCAATATTTCTTTGCCTTTTTATTCTACAATTTCTTTCTCATCCATCGTATTGGTTCTTAAAGTTTAAACGACTCCATAATAAGATTTATTAAACAAATGATACGAACTGAATCAGACAAACATGTTGGAAGAACGACACGTGTTTAATAGAGGATACAACTAAAAAAATAAATGAACTATTGTAACTGATTACCCGATTTCTTTACAGTTTTCCATCTTGCACCTGGATTCGCTATATAAATATTTTTTGTGTTTTGTTTCACTGGGGTTTTACCCTGTTCTTTACCTTATTTCACATATATGACGGCGTGCCAGCCCAATTGGTGGAGGAAACCACCCTGAAAGATCTTGGCGACACAGAAGGCGCCAATATACATTTACAGACAAAATAGCTAAACAAATCTCAATCGTCGGCCGCGTTTGGAACACACGAATCCTTCAGTTTGGTTCGACAATTTTACTAAATCTATAATTACAATTCTTTTGTCGTATGACATTTATAAATGTTTCCACCAATGGCATGGAAAATAGCACAAAGCCCTGTTTCTATCAAAGAGAGGGTTTACGTCAATCTGCCGATGTATAACAGCGAGTAGAAACCTTTTTGATTACACGTATAATGTTACGAGTTGTTGTGCCGTAAGAGCCATGAATGATATTAGGCCTACTCATGTAATACGTGAGAGGTTTTCGTCAAAATTGATTTATTGCGTTTGATGTTAATAAACCGTCATTTGAGTCATCTCGACATTTTTTGATGTTATTCTAACTGTAAAATACAAAACCGAGAGAGGCAAATTTACTCGATGTCCCTCTAGGCAAAAATTTGCTTTTATATAATAATTGTTGTAAAAATCGGTGTTTAGATAATTAAAACGTAAAAAGTGTAAGTTGGAAAATAGAGATGAGACGCCTGCATTGTTTAAATAAACACCATTTGAGAAAGCATAATATCAGGACCCACTTTTTTGTTTCTTCTGAGTACATGGTGTAGAAATCGATAATGTCTCATATTGATCGGTTATCGATTTTGTAACAAATAACAGTCAACACCCAAGTATTGATAATGTCTTTATCTGCTCTGTAAAATCATACCCTTCCTTAGTGGTAGCGTGAGTGGGGACAGTTTTCATAAAGGGCAAATGTGAGAAAATCTAAAAGAAAATAACCGCTACAAACAGATTTATTAGCTTATCTTGTTCGTCGTAATTAAATCGTGGCTTATATCTGCGTCGTGTAGTTTTGCCAGTATCTGAACCACCTACCAAAATCCCTGTTAAGAGAGCCCCCGGTATGCAAGACCAGGCATTGAGGGCTTCCTTTTTTTTTTAAATAAAAGAATGCCAAGTTCGAGTGCCAAATTTAAAATAAGGGTTTTATCTTCAGTCCAAAGAGCTAAGAAGTTCTTAAACAAACATGCCATCATATTCACAATCGACTTGTTGACAAGAAAAGAAGAAAACATCAATTTGTAATTTCAAATCGAACAAGGAAATACTGGAATTCTTGAGCTTATAGTAGAATACTACCAATATAATTATTGCTCAAATCTCAGTTGTTCTATACGGCTGTCTTTAATAGCTTACAAAACTCATCCGTCTGTCTTACGTGGTTCTGACGCCAGTATTTCTGCCATTACAAGTGAACACATATTTCGCATTATTTTCGAGTTTCACACATATTTCCAATGAATGATTTCTGATGTATAGCTTAATTTAGGGTGATCCAACAAGGAATTTGTTATATTTCATTTTGGAACTTCCTTGTCTTTTTTTTTTTTACTCCAATCTCTTTTTATGATATTTTTATTTCTGTACAGGAAACATTTGACACGAACATAATCAAATCCCGACAGACTACATTTAATGAAGGTCAATAAATGACCTCTGTTTGACCTTGGGTTCCTTTTTTTGCTGACAAGTTATAGTGCGTAAAGTATTTGTTAATTGGAAGTTCTACCCAACAGTTGTGGGTTAAGATTTGTTGATGTGATGCGCTGCATCGACAGAAATCCTGGTGTCCAGTCCGCACAACAAGCTGTGGACCTGTTTTGTCAATTCTACTGAAGACCTCCAGAGTATTTCACTTATATGGCGTCTTTGCCTTATCGGTGTATGGTGGGAAACCGGACAGAAAGCCCGTATAACCACGCGATATCCGCAGCCACCGGAAATTTCTCTTGTACCCTTAAAGTCGACAGGGCGATTCGGACCTAAATCGTGTACACTGAAGGGGTCTCAGCAGTCCCGCGCTCAATCCCTTGAGTTACGCCGCAGCCTTGCACGGAATTATAAAGGATAGCGAGGATTGGGAGTCTGACTGGTCAATATGGAAGAATTGAATGACCACCCTATTATCGATTATAAACCAAGATATTTAATCTTTATAATACTTCCAACAAAGGGTCATTAGCTGAACATTATGAATTACTTTATTCCCTTCATCAATCATAAATTTTGTGGTTTCGACAGATCTGTACTGATCACATTTCTTTTACTCTTGATTTCGAATGCACTTTGCTTGTTTGGTGTTTAATGTTGTACTCATGGGCATTCCACTTATATGGGAACAAAGCAATGTTTTAATTGCGATAGAAAATCTGTCAGAAAGCTTGTAAACAAATTAAAAAGGCGCCAATCGATGTTAGGTTTATAAATAAAGTCCTGCTATTAGTTCGAACCCCCTGTCAACCGTAGGTATGTGAGGGAAGTTTTCGGTGGACATCGCTGGGTGTTTTTACGAGGCAAAGGCAAAGACGTAACATAAGTTTCAAATAATTGAGTACGCCATTAGACACCAATCAAATAAGTAAATAAACAAATAGTGTCACATTCATGAAAACATTCATATTATTGCACAGTTCCCAACAAATTCATTAAGAAAGAGAATCGATCAATCCGGGTAAACAATAAATCAAATTTATTCCCCGATATTAAAAACGTGATTGGCATAACTAACGTTGAGTAAACCGTACACTGTTATTCCCACTGAATAATTTGATAAAGTAGACCTAAGTCACAAACTCCGATAAACTTATAATTTAAACGTGCGTTTGAGACTAAACATGAGTTGTGACTTAGGTCTACTAAACCGTACACTCAATGGACTTATACAGAGATGGCGCTTACATGGTCAAATGTGGATAAAACATTTAATTTAGAATTTCTGTGAAATTACATAATTGTATAGCTTATATACGTATATGAGCAACATAATATCAAATCTAAGCCTAATATCTTCAAAACAAGACGAGTCAAATTTTAGTTCCGATAATTAAATCCGTATCAAGTGACTTCACCAGTCTAGCCGTTGGAATAAAAGTAATAACCCTAATGTAATTAAACAGATACCTAGTATATCATTCAATCTGGAAATATTGGTTTTCCTGATAATTGATTCTAATATGTGATAATAGAACGATTGATTGATTGGTGTTTAACGCCGTGCTCAAGGGTATTTAAATTACATGACGGCGGTGTATTTTAACAGTAGACAGCGACTTGAACACAACCGAAAACTGCGAAGTCGCTTAGGTGGTATCGTTGTTGGAAAGATAATGTTCCTCCAGTGCTAATTATGACAGCTTGAATATAACCTGGAAACATGCTGCCCTAAGTCAAAGGGCTATACTAGAAAGAGTTGCAAGCTCAAAATCTCAAAGATGTTTGTTTTGGTTGGTTGTTTGTGTTTAATGTACTTCTTCAGGTGTGTCATACACGTTGACTGCGATGTCTTTTCCTGACCGGGCGATGCCATTAGTAGCAAAATTCTAAATATAACAAAGTTGATTGACGTTGAAGACACAGTTTTGTCTACTTATTTCACTGTTGTTTAATGTCGAACGGCTATGTAACTTACATGACGACATTGAGTTGCAAGTATATGGTGGAAAGATACAAGTCGGCAATAAACCTTGAAACTTTGATACTTCAATATCGCATTTTTCTGTATTGCATGCATCGTTTATAATAATTTTCGACAAAATGGCATGTTTTATACGAAATAGATGTTTAAGCTCAAATGTAGGACTACATGTACTAACGTACCTTTGTTGCTTCATTACAACGATTACAAAATATATAAAAAAAATTCGCCTTATGTTATTGAGAGGTCCTATTAGATGAAAAGGAGAGGTTTTTTTTATGTTAAACTTGATTTACGAGTTCGTAAAATTTACACGTTGTGGGATCGAGATCGATTTATATGGTACTCCTCGTGGGTAAATGTTGATTTTATGAGCTTTATATAATAGCCTTTCCCAGCTTCTTGACGAATCGGTTTAGACCACAAAAACGTTAACAACTTTTATTCAACAAAAAACAAAAATGAGAATGAGACGAATAGACTTTTAAGTTAACATTATTGGAGAAAGCCTAATGTCAACCTCTTGCCCTTTGTTTATTTTTTTTACTGAATCGTAGAGATTGATACCACTCTAAGTGATAACTGATATTATCAGTTACTGCGTTTAACATTCGATAACATATCACTCTTTTTAATACTTCTTAAGTCTGCGATAATATGTCACTGTCCATTTTTAAGAGTTCCAATAGAGCGGTTTTGGGTTATCAACCAAACAAGATGTGACTAATTAAATACGTGGACGGTTTGACTCTAATTGATTTATTCTCTTAATGTAATTGAGCCACCATAAATCATCTTCACATATTTTGCTACCATTCTAATATAAATATATAAATACCAGCTGCAGAGTGGGCGACTAATTGCATACGCCCGCGGTAAAACATCGATTTCATATAATAGCCTATGACAATCTTCATTACGGCATAAAAACTTAAATAACATGAGTTGTAAATATAGAAATGAGACATTTGACAGGATAAGCGACAGCATAATGTCAATGACTAGCCTTTTTTTTATTTTGCACATGAGACCTAGAAATCGATAATATTTATTTGTTATTGATTTTGTATTTAACAACAGTCATCACTCAAACGCGTTCTCTAGAAGAATTCAATTTTTTTTAATTTTCTGGCATAGTGAATGTCAACCACGAAGTTGAAAATCTATCTTAATCATGTTTTTGCTCATTTTCCCTAAACAAGGGTTTTATTCCGAGCTACTCTTCATTACAACACCTTGGCGGATCTAGCGTATAAAACCAGATTGTAAACCTACGCAATCGATTGGCTGCCTCGGAACTTGTAGGCACCAAGCAGATAGCGCATTACAAGAATACTCAACTTCAGTCCAAAAGGGAGCGAGTGTCAATAATGAAAGTTAAGAGGCAGTCTTGTGATGGTTTGTTTTAAAAGGCGATAGGGTAAAATGTTTTCAGATCGTTACGGATTTGTGTTCGTTTTCTGTCAATTAAAAAATGAATATCTGGCAAATGTTATGTGAGTTTAACGATCGAGTAGTTTAGGTGATTCTATGTTGACTTTTTGAAAGTTGTAAGTGCAATCTGGTTGGTTGAATGTAACTTTAACATTCAGAGTTGACTCTAACCTTCATCACCTCATTCAAAAAGGGCGCCTCTGTACATTCTCATTTATACGCTTGATCCGTCAAGGGTTGTAATGTAGAGTGTAGAGTGCCTGGGAATTAAACCCTTGGCTACAGAAGATGGTTTTGTTATGTCACCAGGTTTTACACACCGCTTAAACAAGAAAGTGAAAGTTGTCAGTTTTCATCACAACAGATACGAAAATCTGCCTTATTTAATCATTTCTGCAGAAATGGTATAATTGCTTGTGATTTAAAGCCGTATTCGAGCCATTTTGTTTTTGGTTGCACGACAATACCTTGCAGTCTTTCAGCTAGTCGGTCATATTAAACAAGCAAGAATGCCGAAATGTATGGTATTCGTGTGTACTTGGGGGTATTTTACTCATATGACGGCATGGCCGCTCGCACTGTTGAAAAGCTGTTAGCCTTATTCCACCGCTAAAATATGTCAATCGTATATGCCAGAGAGTATTCAGAAACACAGGACCCAGTTGAAGTAACGTGAAACTATTGAGACAGACATATTTGACAGCCCAGGACAGAGAGCCTGTCTGGAAAATATGGAAGCACAGAAAGACCATCCTAGTATTGACCGAGCATTACTTCTGTGAAGCCTTTTAACAACGTAAGCACCCAATCAAAGCACAGATACGCGTGTCAATCATCTAATAGAAACATATCTTGAACTAATTTATTTCGCTTCTTTATTTCTTAGCGATGGGTTTTACTATACTTTGCTGGCTTTGGAGTCTGACAGTCTGACAGTTCGCAGATTATAATCTTATTTTTTTAATTAAATAAATTATATTGATTTCGCACAATATTCGCAATAACATTTACATGTATATTTAGTCATTGTTGAGGATCGACATAAAAAGATGAGTAAACTGGTTTTATTGCTTTTCATTTTTTCGTCTGACAGCGGGTGGTTAAAAGGGATCTTCCAGTGCTCTGGTGTTCTCTGGACTAAGGGGCGTTAGGAAACCTGTTTGTTGTGGTGTCCAGTTTTCGACACGTAAGTTTACGTGTTTTTTTCTGTGTTGCTTGCTAGGTTTTGGGTGGTTTCCCTCCCCCATCGGGCTGGTACGCCGCCATGGGAGTGAAACAACCTTAAATATGGCGTACGACCCAATCAAACAAAAAAATATGTTATCTTACACAATCCTATGCGTATATCGACACCAGAGTGTCATGTGTCAAACCGAATATCTAATGTTTGATATCCAAAGGAAGATTTCGAAGCGTTTTTTGCATATCGTTGTTATCGATCTGTGTCCGTTCTAAGTTAGAGAATCAAATCAGTCTCCTATCGTCGAGTCTTTCACTCCAAGGTAATGACTGGCCATCTTGTTGTTCACCTAGAAAGAGTTATCCCTCTTTACTTTTTGTAGCGAGCCAGTTAACATGATATAAGACTGTACAGCTTCGCGATTTTATCTATTTTTTTCTCCCTTTTGCAAACTTCAGATTACTTCGGCCCTATAATAACTTTTTTTCTCTGTTTAATTTAAAGTAATTTGGCAGTAAAATTATGACGATTTATGCCCCAGCGCACTTTTTTGCGGAAACATTACTACAACAACAACAAGGATGCTTGGTCGTCTTCTTACCAATACAGCGCCGGTATCTCATTACATGTGCGCCGTTTGTTGTTGAGCTAATTAGCCGAAATTTTCTGATTATGTAAAAACATCGGTATACAATTAACAGATCAGTTCTTCGATTCTAGCCATTGACTCGTATAATTAGCGTCAATACGTGGTTTCTCCGTTCACTGTATCTTCTCATAATCACAGTCAATATTTCAGATATTCCAAAAAACACAACATTGAGAAGAAAAAAAATGCACTATTGAATTGAACACATTATTTTCTTAAAGCCTGCAATTTACGCTTAATCGATTTCATGCAATATAAAAGTTATCATGGAGCCCTTAAGATAAACTTTGCTACTTTAACACACTTTATTACATGTGCACACATTACCCGGTCCTGGAGTTATAATAATGACTTCGTTATCTCGCCATTTCAGAACAACAAACATATTTATTAGTTTATACAAATGAGAATTGGTGATTCACAACCAGACACTCTCGTTAATAGCTGGAATATTATTATATGATTTAGAAGACATGCGCAGAAATTTCTTGAGTAATTAAATGATAAATGATATTAAATGATTTAAAGAATTAGATACATACAGTACTATTTCGGATCATTTGACCAGTGTTTAATAAAGAAAGTGTCATCGGTTCATTTGAAAAGAAATATGTAAACATCCTCCGGGGGGGGGGGGGGGGGGGGGGGGGGGGGG